>OZ025260.1:8860033-8942452 GCA_964019135.1 Arenicola marina | reverse complement strand
CTAGTGAGGGTTTACCGACAGCACAGGTAGTTCAGGGAATGTCCACAGGATGTGCCAATGACAAGTTTTATGTTGTAAATGATGATAACGTGTACAAAACGTCTAAACGTCAGTGATTGAATATACTGTTACTCTCCGTAAGCTGTAACGATAGAGTTGTCATGTATTACGCCTAGGATGTGAACGACACGATGGCAAACTGGTAAATATGAATGTTATTGGGGTAGTTTTGTTTGTAGTTTGGTCGCTTAATAAGACTCGCGTCTCATGCCTATCAGACCGTGCTTCAACCACAGCATGGCGTATTTTGTACGCTGCACGGATAACAAGGCCTAACCCAACATCAAAACATGACCAGATGCAAGTAAATACTACTGTGGAAGGTAGACTCAATCGTGGTAAAGTGACGGCTTGCTACCCCCAATCCCCTCCTACCCACCCCTCCCCCGCCCCCTCCCCCTTCTGCCGACGTTACATGACTCTCCCATTAGCGGATGGTATCGAGGGTCACTGACCACATGAAGGGCCATTGACTTGTCCGATAACACCCTTGTTGTGTCGCCCAGGAAGCGCCGTCGCGGAGATACAATCAAGGACATACCCCCCCCCCACCCCCCACTCCTCCTCTTGAGGGATATGCGTCCCTATAGGAGGCTTGCGTTACGTACCATGGTACTGCAGTGATTCCTGAGATATCGGCCTTTATAAGCGAGAACTGGAGAATTAATACATACTTATAGAGTTTACATCGTGTTTTTTTTTCGCTATTGGTTATTGTCTACTGAACGTTAATAGCCTCGTCGTAACCACCGTATTCACGTGACTAAATTCCTATAGGTCAGTTCTAGTCATTATCTGTGTCCGCAAGAAGAACATCACTTTAATTTTATTTTTGGTAAAAGAAGCGTAATGCACCCGAACAGACGAAATGTTCCTTTGATCCACTGGATTGAACACTAATAAGAAACAAGATTACTCTTTCACCTTTCATCTGGAAATATAAAAATTTATATTTAACTAGAATTAAGATTTATCGGTGCGCGGTTCAGTTTATGAAGATGGGCAGTCGGGGCGGGATGTGCGTGTGGGGGGGAGGGGGGGGGGCGGGGGGGGGTTGTCAGTGGGGGTTGCAGTCTCCTTCGCCAACATCGTAACGGGATATGTGTCACTAAACACAGACGGCGTCCTCTCCAACGCCTAAAAGATTCAACTGAAATATCTTCCACATCTGCCTTGTGACGTTTAATAGCTTCATATATATTAAATGATCCTCCATTGCCCACCGCAGAACCGCCCACTCACAGTAAACGTGCGATTTATCCTGTCACACAGAATAGGTTGACATACGAAAGTACGTGATCCCACGCGAGGGTGTGTCTCGCTTTATGTATCATGAAGCGAATCCCACGATGGACCCACTTCAGTAGAATGCCTATATTTCTAGCGATATGCCGGTATATCTATTCATAGGACTGTAATATATATGCGGTGACACATCTATAGAACATATATATACATATAGGATCACATCACGGAAGCATGTAATGTGTGTTTGGCCCCATCGAGCGCGCATAATTGCCTGTAGATAGCGTATTTGAGCGGCATTGCACACGGCTGACGGTATTCGATTTTGCTCCTCCTTCCTATTGTCATTACATGACACAACGAGCGGTGGTTTTTGTCCAGCTTATCCGCTTGGTGTATTTCTAGGAAAATCGGAAATGCTGCGGAAGTGTCGTAATTGTCGCCTGCCAGTCATGCAACTCCCTTCCGACCTCCCTACTGCCTCAGGCTGCGCTCGTCTGTCAGTTTTTCGGTATTTAGTCGCTAAGGGCGTTATGTCTCACTCGTGCTCTCGAACCATTATGCGACATCATTTGACGAGTCTTTCGGTGGTGTTTTATATATACGAATGTAAAAGACATATGTAGGCAGGGCTGTGGTTATTGGCATATTTAGCTCAGTCAAGCCGATATACCAAACGATCGGCGTTGTTTCCACAAACGGATGTGAGAACTAGATTTTTTTTCCACTGCTATTTGTCAACTTTATTGTTTGTTAAGCGGAAGTCAATGATATCGTGCATATATATATATGTATAATAATTTCGGGATGCCTTGAGGGAGCGATAGTTCGACATTGGTTGGGTCCTGGTAACCGGATGGCGTTTAAGGGATATCTGCTTCTGTTCAATGATGCATGTAGTAACGCAAGTCGCAAAAATGATATAATTTCAGTTGTGAGGAAGCAAACAACATAAATTTATCATTTATTTTTTGAACGAATATGCACAGCGATCAGGACAATATCTATGACATCAACATCAGCAAAAAAAGTACTGTTTGAGCGAGAACCTCGAAGTCTTAGTAGGAATATATACAAGACCATGACTGCTTGAACTCAGGGATGTATATATATATATGTGTCATGGACAAAGCCAAGCACTTAGACGTCAGGCGTACTCGATGTGGCGAGATTCCTATTGCTTGAGGCTCCATCCTCTATCATGTTAGAATCCTGAGGACACCATTCAGAAGTCCCGGCCGCTAACAGGGACAACATCGTGGTCCGTATTCGTAATCCCCACGTAATCGACGCACGACAAGTGCGTTTTCGTCGTAGCCCCGCCAGCTCGTTGTGGTGGTACTCATGATTAAGAAATACTTTCAATATATTTTTAGCAAATTTTTGATTCAGCAAATCCACTTCTTAGGTGACTACTTAACTACTTATGTATTTTAAACCCGATTATCCCTCGACAAATCTTCCACTTAGCGCTAAGTCTAATTGGCGTAGCCTAAGTGGCGATTATGAATGCGCCCCTAGAACAGGACGTAACTCTGACCCGTCGGACCACGTCCAAAGGTGACAGCCCCTATGACGCCCCTTCCAACACCGCAGTTTAATTATTGGTGGTCTGCTCTCCACGTCCCTGTCACATGACCGCTTTGCCATACCTACCCATCCACTATATTCCAGTCATGAGCGTGGTAGATTCTTGCGGGTTTGCCGTGGAACCATTTGCTATCTGTGCATTAATAATTAATCAATAGACATTATGTACACAGGATGTCCTCGGTTACCCGTTATGTAGAATGTTAATAAACGCTGTAGCGTGATGTGTACGCTGATATATATATATATATAATCACACAAAACATGCCTGGGTCCAGCCCGAGCAGACACTTTGAAATGGTGCCAGCCACAAGAGAGAAAAATCTATGCCATGCCATTATTAAATTGGACCCAAAACCGCAATGACCAATGAAATTGGCGTGCACGCAGGAAGCTAGGGAAGAATGAACCAATCATAAGGACAATGTGCTATGACGTCATCGGTGCTGCATTGACAAAACAACATTGTCACAATATCGAATCTATCGAAGAATAAAAGTGGAATGAAAGTTGTATTTCTCATGCCAGATTGTTCCCTCGAGCGCAGCATCCGTCTATCCAATATGGCGTATCGTCCACAAGTAGACCGCAGAGAGCGATCTGTTCCTGAGCTGGATCCTAGTACCGGAAAAGCGTACCTTTAGTTGAGCGTGTCTTCGCAAAGTTCCAATCGAGTATATGATCACCACATCGTTGGTCGACGCTGGTACCAAATAATGCGGCCCTCGCCTTGACAGCGGTGGTAAGGCAGGCTTTGCTGGGTGGCATGCAGGGGGGGTTGGGGGGGGGGGGGGTAAGGATGGAGTCGAGATGGATTTGCACTGGCCTTTTAGGCGGCTTTTATGTGCACATGATGGCTCAATGGGACCAAGACACGTGTCGGGACATGAAGTGGGGTTGGGTGAAAATTGCTCCGGATGCAGCTACACCAGGGTTCCTACACTGTTGATCTGTAGCTCAAGCTGCTTGGGGTCAGACCATTCGATGTCCAAGGGGGCGGGGGGGGGGGGGGTGGAGGCGACGTAATAGTTGTTGAGGCCATCGGGCAGTACGAATTTTCATGTGGTTGCTGTAATGACCTGACTTTATGTCTGCAAGATTTTTAAAACAAAATAATTCAGAGCCATCTTCTTTTTCTAAAAAAAAAAGACATCGCGACCCCTGGATATTAAATGGTCCGTCACTTAACTTAACTGATCTAGAGTGGCTAGTTCCCTGGGGGTCGAGATGAGTAAAATACAATGCCGCATCATATATGAGTAAAGTACGAGGCCGCGTCATGTATGGGTCCATTACACTGATCCATGGTACAATGATGCGCCACGTCTGCCGTCTCTGTTGGTCGTCCGCGAATTCAGGTGGCGTTGGTGGAGATCGTGTGATTCACTCCGGACACGTCGGCGTTGGCGCCTACCTTGTCCCCCTTTCGGCAGAACAGCTTGCGGATACCCTTCTGGAACTCCTCGTACTTGGCTGTGTAGATGAAGGGGTTGGTGCAGCAGCTGGCGAACATGGCGGCCACGCTGAAGTGATAGTAGTTTCCTTGCAGTGCTCGGTAGTCGAACAGCCCAAGGTTGTAGAGGAAAAAGAACACTTGGTTCCAGGAGAGACACAAGATAAAGACCGTAGCCACGATGGCAAGTGTCTTGATAATGTTCCGCTTGCCGCGCGCGTGTAATGTCTGCTTATGTCCTCCAGGGCCTTGATGCGGCGCATGGCTTCCGGTTCCGGTGGCTGCGGTACGCACGGCGCCCGCTTGGGGCGCTGTCGCCGCCGGCATCGGCGCAATCTTTTGCTGGAGGGACCAGGCCATGCGCGAGTAGCAATAGATGAGAATGATGATTGGAACGAAGTAGTTGAGACACAGACCGAAAACCCCGACAGCCTTCTGCATTTCCATGGACGGGAACAGGTACAACATACAGTTGCCTTCGGAGATTTTTCCCGTGGGTAGAGATCCCACCAAGTCCCAGAGGAACCCGATGGACCACTCCACGCCTATGGCAATGAAGGCCTTGGTGTGGGTGAAAGATATCTTGTGGAGGACTGGGTAAACCACGGAGAAGTATCTCTCCAGGGTCAAGGCCACCAGGTTGTAGGTGGACACGTGGATGCACATCCACAAGGGGATCCGCCCGACCCACAGCCGGCAGTACACGTCGTCCCCGACAGAGAGGAACCGGCGCCCGTCATCGGGTAAGATGGTCGTCATCAGCACGAAGATAGCCGTCAAGAAGTCGACGACGCTCTGGTGTATAATGAACAGGTTTGTGACCTTTTTACGCATGCTCGTCATGCTGAACAACACGATGACCACGACGGCGTTACCCACAATGCCGAGCGAGCCGAGGATGATGTAGATGGACCTCATGGCGACGTCTCGGATCTGATGGCGCTCCTCGCCCCATCCCTCGTTCCAGTCGCCTGACCCAGACGTCGACATCTCGCCCGTAACCGCACCCTCCGAGACCCAATTCTCGGTCACGGAGCCGCCGTTGGTGACGTCATCAACGGTTGGCTGTTGCGTTCCCATGGTCACGTTAAGAAACAGCTGCATACCGGTCGAGTTGTCCATCGTCAACGAGAGCGCGGCACTTCAACGTCGCTTTTAAAAAAGGATTGACGTCTTTCGGGGTTTGGTTTTGCGGAAACTGAAAGAAAACATAGAAGAATTTAACTTTAAAAGCAGCATTCTGGCCTTCACATTACATCATCTGATTTTCGTGGGAGCGCGACGCGCGGTGCGGTATCTATGTAGGGCATATCGCGGACCGCGGAAAGGCTCAAGGTAGAGAGAAGCCAGGTCTCCGGGCGTAACCCGCTCCTCTTTGCGATAACACATATGGGTCATCCTTCATTCTGCACACATGGTGACATGTATTTGCACATGTGGGGCACGAATCACGCCTTTTTGGACTAGACTGGAAGAGCACACGCGGCAACAGCAACACCCTACCTACTGTTAATCCTAGATGAGATTATGAGCAATACACTATGTTAACACTATGCTATCACTGCTTCATTAGAGATTAATGGTCATAACGGCTAATGTTGGTTACCGAACCCATGAACGGTTTTCAGTAACGTTTACCGAGCTCTATCTACAAGCAACTTTCTGCTTTCAAGAGGTGCCCGGAATTAATTAAAACCGGAATTATGAAAAGTCCAAAATCACAGTTTCGGACTTGGCCGATAAGAGAACCAGACATGGCGCAAGGCACGGGCCTTGGGTCGGGTTTGTTAAGCTGTGGCAAACTCGTCGTCGGCGGCACCTGATATGGCTACAATCCACTGGTGTCTGTTCGTTGATGAAAGACGCCGATGCTCTTATCTCTTCAGCCCAACCCAACGTACACCATTCTTTGAAGATCAGCTGTAGTCTATGCCTGTATAAAACTAAGCCGCCCTTACTCACTGTGATCTCATCACCAACAGCTGAGGTCCAACATATTTTCCTAAGATTTTGTGGAACAAAAGGGGACATTCTCGGGTATTTGATTATCATAATGAAACTTGAATCATTCGGAAGCTATTATTTCCTTTGTGAAAACACAATTTCCTGTATTTTATGATGAAATGACTGTGCTGTGCCTGTCTCTGGTCGGTGGTAGTCGGGGACTTCATACATATCCCGGCTCCCCATCGGGAAGCACGGCATGCCTTTGAACTGTTTTACCTGGCACTAATAATTACAGTTTACCGCTACGTATAGGCAAGCGAGACAATGTGACATTCTGTATTTTAAAAAAAACGCCCGCATTGTAGTTCCGTTGCTCGTTAATCCGCCTTTATTATTTTCGCCCTGTGCGTGCACATAATTAGCGCACCACTCCGTGCAAACTAATAGTGCCTACCGGTGCAAGGTATATGCCTGCGACATGATTATTTTTTGTTGGAGGGTATAATAAAGGACCACTTACCAGAATAACTAACACCAAACAGAAGCTGAGGGTCTCCGTAGGTCGCCTCATGTAATGCCCCATATCCATGGACAGACCTGTGGCACCGTTCATGAAAACCTATTTATATTTTAAGCAGTATAATGTAAATTTCAGCACCTATGTATATGTCTGTGTATATGATACATTATCCAATTTTGTTATTGTGCTCCCACCCCCCCCCCCCCCCCACCCACTTTCAAGTTTCTTGCACACGCCCCTGTTGGTCATTCTGGAATGGTAGATTGGCATTGTTCAGCTTCACGTGTTTCCATTGTCAAAGGCAAACTAGTCAATATTAAGTTGAAGGAAAAAGAAAAGCCCAATACCCAATGAACAATAGGAAAGGAAACAGGCGAACATGAGAACACGCGAGCACAAAGCACAATTGGACGACAGAAGAGTTTGACAAGACTAAGAACAAAACTCAGCTCAATTTCATTCGGTCTTCATTCGCATGTAGTCTTCATTGGTCGCTCGGAGGCCTTTGAAGCGAATCGTAAAGGGAATGACTGTTTTCTTGACAAAAAGATTCCCACTTTTGTAGTGTGACATTTACTTTTCTTTCTTTTCTTTTCCTTTGAAGCTTTCTCTTTCCGGATTATACTAATGCACTTATAGAAATCGGGTTCGCTAGCTTCTGTATCACTGTCTACACGAGAACATGTTCTCTTTAGTATTCCATTACAAAATGCGAGATACGGTTTATTAAACGATTTTTATAAACCCGCTTCCTCTTACATTTGGAACAAAGGCAGATCTTTTTTTATCTGTACCAGGTCATCAGTCGTCCTATAGCCAGTCAGCCAGCCTACCCTAGATTTGATTCGTTTTTATCAAGAACAAAGGTAACAGTTTTGATATGAACCACAACTAGTGAAGTCTTTCTTGTCAATGTACCACCGAAAGTCGTTGCCCTGATTGTTCTCTCAACACAGTTTTTGCCAATTAAACTGTCTGAAGTAACAGAAGTAAATAATACAGAAAGAATAATTTGATGGTCGTTCACTACGTCCCAGCCAGCATGGCATTATCGGCCCAACGTTGTTTTTAGGTAGGCGGCGCAACCGTTTGCTAGTATACATAGGCGCAACGTAATACCGACCGTCATCTGCGCTCTGCACCCAACCGTTGGCAATGGAATGTTGGCCCAACATTGTGCCTACGTACCAGCGTACTGCCGTTAGCGCAAAACACAGCGCCATCTAGCGAGTTTTTGAAGCGGCACTTTCTATGCGGCAATTTTCCAAGTGACTGTAAGTTATCATGAATTTTGAGATTTTGATTCATTTGGCACATTATTATTGTCTTGTCGGTCTGCTTTATAGTATCGGATTATGTAATTTATGCACTGGCTTAATTAGAACTGTAATATAATGGTACAGCGGAAGAAAACGGTCTCTGAGTATGCAGTTTCTGATCTTTCCTGCATTATCGCTCACACGAGTGCCTAGCTCTTTTGGAGCTCTTTTCTTAAAATCAAACACTGTCAAACCAGTGCAAAACCTTCAGCCATGGGCAGGTGAAGGCTTGAATAGCACCTCAAACGATTTACTTTAATCTTACCACAGTGTTTGACTAGCTGGCCTGCCCCTGGCTGAAGGTTTTGATGTTAAGAGCCATTAAACTTATTAGGGAGGGGGCAAGGGGTATTTCCGTTCCTCGGGAATGGGCTTTTCATTTCACTGTGAACTGGATATTCCTATTGGTCCAAAAGAAGATGGGTGCAGGCAAATATAGAGAACACGTATCTGGGTGCATTCTGAACTTCTATGGTGATGTGAATTATTTTCTCGTGGAACTAAAGAGATCATTTTATTTAGTTAGGCCAAGTGGTTATAGTGTTACCTATAACAATATGCTGTTCACATTTTGTTTTACAGCTTGTTTGAATTTCATTGACAGTGACAGAGTATGATATCGCCCTACTGCACGCTTTGGAGCGCATGCAAGAGCAGCAAGAGCACAATGGTGCGATGCTTGGCAAAATTTGCCAGCATCTCAACATGACTTGCACGCCAACCCCTCCGCCAGATGGAGTGTTCTTCCCCATCCTGACCTTAGACGCCCTATACACATTGGACGAGGTCCTCGCTAATGACGAGACCGTGTGGAAAATGGTATGCTGTAAAAATTAACGATTAATGTTTTTTGCTGTTAAAGCCTGGCCACACAAAACACAGCTATATATAAGCCTCAGAGAACCCCCTTAGTCTATTGGTCCGTGTATTGGACTAGAGATCAAGGCGTCCATGGTTTAATGGGCGGTCCCCACATGGGGCTTATTTCATTCATCATCATTTCGTTGTCCCGAAAGCTTCTACTGGCCCAATTGTAGTCAACTATGCACGAATAACAGACCAGCATTGTCATTTCTCATAGGTTTGTCCATGTTTTTGTATTGCTTTGTGTAATTTAATTTATGTCTATTCTGTCTTCACTTTAATTCTTTATTTTGCATATGTCCAATTAGGTCAGCAGCATAACCTTGATGGGCGTATCCACTGTCGACAAGACAGTGCAGCGTTTGATGGACAAAGTAAGTGCTGTCAAACAGTGTGGCAAAGCAAATAAATTGGCAATGGAAGTATGGGAAAGTGTCATTTCCTCGCCTACTTAAGTCATTTGCGTTATCTATTCAACGTGATATGACAGATCTGTCAAAAAATCCTGCGAACTGCAAATTATGAACAGTGTCATTACTTTGTATGTGGCTACCGCTGTGTTGTCTTTAACAGGGTTCCAGAAATATTAAGCTAACAAAAAACATGTGTTAAGTATACCAGTATAGGTGAATGCAATTCATGCATATTATCGGACCAGCATGATATTTTAAACAGCTTTGTCATTGAGTCTACTTTGTTTTAATTCAGGGGGTACTCGCATCAACCCGACTACCAGTTGCCCCACAAATTTAGAGGTGGTGAAGAAGTGGCTGCGATTTGCTGGGGAGCGGAATGGCAGGCGATGAGAGCGTGACGCAGCAGGCAAACGCAAGAATCAGGAATAGTGTGGAAGCGACCGCATCTACGAGCGATTTTTAAGGTTTTTGTCAATAAATTAGTGAACAACATTTGCAGTGGATCAATAGTAGATTAATATCGGTAAAACGTTGGCGGCATGTCGTTGGCAGCCAATGTTGGCCCAAGGTTGGCAGACGGTTGGGCCATTGTTGGCAGACAACGTTGAAACAATCATTCCCCAATGAGCACCCACTCGTTGGGCCAATGTACTTTGCCAACATTGAGCCACAATTGCCGACAACGTTGGCTCACCGTTAGCTGATGGTTGCCATGCTGGCTGGGGTATAGCTTTAAGTTATAAAACCATTCACGTTTTATTATGTAAAACTTCATAAAACTTATGACTTTTTGTTCATAGACTCTCAATTTTCAACTTTGAATGCAATGCAAGTTCTCAATACACATGTATTTAATACTTACTACGTGTCTGCGCTATGTACCGCAACTCCATTACATACATATGTCGTTATACAAGCAGGACGTTGGCTCAGCAGGTTGCTGTCTATGGGATTGACAAGATCGGATCGTAGCTTCATTACATGGCAATGTTGCCTTTTGATTGGAAGCACCTAGATATAGCGAGGGCAGCTTAACACTAAACGCAATGTTCCATAGGATTGACGTTAACTTCCTTAATGAAGGTGAACATAAACGTTACCTGTGAGGTCATGTAACGTGGCCATGCTTAAGATTAAGGTTATCGATCTCAAGCGCATTAAAAGTGAATAATACATTTATTGTAAACAACATACGAAATATTCCGATGTGTATTGCCAAATCTGACAAGTATATAAAGTAATAAGGTTTACAACATTTTGGTGGAGTCCTTGCAGTATACCACGAATAACGAAAGTAAGTGGTCAGAGGTTTTAGGAATAGAAATTGATAAAAGTAAATGGTGTGATATATATACTAGAGCATCAAAGGCTACTGTAGACGAAAGGACTCGGAGCTTCCAGTTTTTAGTTTTGCAAAGAGCTTTAATAACAAATCGTTTCTTGCACAGAAGTAAATTAGCTACTTCAGAGATGTGCGTTTTCTGCTCAGTTTCGTCAGAAACAATTGAGCACCTTCTCTTTGAATGCCCATATGTGAGACCCATTTGGCAAGAGTTAGAACGTTGGCTCGAGGCCGCATCAGCCCGGACCATATGTACCCGATTTACACTAACATCAAGTATGTTTGGAGTAGTTTGGTCCCCACATAGCGAACCTATTAATCACTTGACTTTAATTGTTAAAAAATATATATATTACTGCAAGTGGTCCAAGACAGTTTCAGTTTTTCAGGCTGTGAAAAACTATATAAAGCATTTCTATAGGCTCGAAAAGAGCGCGGTAGAAAGGAAGCTGAACTTTAGTACAGATATGTTTTATAAGAAATGGAGACCACTATCAGACTCTACGTAACACTAAGCGAATAATGTCATGTTTTTTTGTTGTTTTTTTGTACTGCGTATGTTTTTCTTCCATTCCTGCTTTGTATGATTTATAAGTGCATTATAGTGGAATAAAAAAAAAGTATATAAAGTAGGCCTAATGATGACAAAATCTACGTATTGATGTATGTGTGTTCTATGTTTTTGATGTTACGTGGACAAGCAAGCAAGTGAAAAGCAAGACTCACTTCATGCACTGTATTCTGAACCTCATGTTGCCTGAGACAAGAACATAAAGCTACAGTTAGTTTCGTACCCTGACTTATCTCTGGTTCACCCCCTCGGCTCATTGAGACTGCGACGTCGGTGGTTAGTTACTATCATCCTCTACGCCAAGGGGCCTTTCAGTCTTCTGGAAATGGCTTTTACCTGCTGCTGAAACTGGACTGCGGCATGAGAAATTATCTCAAAGGCTTAGAATGCTTTTACACTATAACGTGCATACATCATTACATAATAAACAATAATTGTGATATGAATTAAGATAGATGAAATCTTTCGTCAGAAAAATATATTCCTACCTTGAACCTCACAGCTACCACCACCCACACCACACAACGTGCACAACGCACATGCACAACACATAAATGGACGACGCTAAGCACCACGCCCTTGTATAGAAGTAAAGAGACATACGGGATATTAAAGCAATATATTCTGTAATTTTTTGTATTACCAACCTCTTGGTTTGCGGAAGAACCGTGCAAGTGCTCGTGAATGTTAAGAAGAGGCGGGCGCAAGTATAGAACATCACGTCGTCAGGGGTCTGGCGTCTTCAAACCGAAAAAGGAAGAGAGAGACAACTACGTCCAGAAAACCCAGCTGTCTGTATCAGACATTGTAGGGACATCGCTTGGACCAAGTCAGAACCAGTGGGTTGATAAAGGAGCCATGCCATATGATAATCCCCACGTTGTTTTAAAGACATCGTCACTGGCTGATCCTCAATGCAACAACCACAGATGTTGAAGTTAGTTATACGGCTTATGGTCATGGAAGTCGACGTTACTTTGGTGAGAGTGGTAACTAGAGTGGCAATATGGCTTCCAATAATCCCCGAGATTAACCATTGTGAAAAAGAAACCACTAGTCTTCAAAGTCAATCTCCTTGAAAACTGCGCCTCCGTGGCGTTCATATCTCATACACTGTAAAGCATGGATGGCCATCCTGCGCCCTTATACTGCCACCGTTACCTGTTCTCTCCCCTGCACCACCATCAAGCGAGGGCAAAATTCATTCTGGCACGGCTAATTCGCGAAAAACACAACCAGCATTTTCTTTGATGGCGATACAGATAATAGAAGAGATGGGAGATGACATTACCCAGGTTTTTTGTACCAGTTATGAAATCAGTTCAGCCCTAAACGAACCTCTAATCTAAACCCCAACCAGGAGGGCTCGGTGTATTCATTCTCCCGGGAGACCTATCGGGTCAATGTAGCTTTTATATACCTGCAACATACGCGTCCTAAAACACCAACATCTCATTTCACTTTAGCCATACCCAACGAAACTATTCTTTGATGGTGTTTTCTATGAGTTGTCCAAGGGCCAAGTTGGCGAAGACACCCTACACCATCGCTTCAATGTATAGAGAAATACAACAAATGCCCCAGCTGCGGCAACATCCCCGCGTCAAGTGTGAGGTCACTAGTTACTTGAGAACTGATGAAATGAGAAGCAACAAATGAGCGTGGTTCTACGTGGGTGAGGCCAGTGAAACCAGTTCCACTGTTCCACTATCATCTATTTATTGCAATAACGTGATGTGACCGGACGATCTTTTTTTAATGGAGGACTATTTACATTGCTTTACCTGGTAACTCTTTGTGTATTCCATCTCGCACGATGTAACAGTCTGGTGCACCAGCCAATGGGGTATTGAACACTCCCGCTTTGCACCATGTTCCGCATGACCGATTACTATTAGGTTTAATGGCAAGAGACGGATAAACAAACTACAGTGCGTGACTCTCTGTGTGGTATACACAGATCTATGGATATAATACTGTTACATAATGTATCTTTGGTATGATAATCTATCATACGCCATGTCAGCGTGCAACTTACCTACTCCCAATGCTAGATTTGGTTGTCATTTCACTCGTAAAATTATACAAATCGTTAACACTAGATGTGCAGCTATGCAGCTCGCATTGTAGGGCCCCATAGGGGCTTTTTCGACACGGCGACACGGCGATTTTTAAAATCGACAACGCGACATTGGGGTTGTCTTAGAATCGACATGCGACATAAGACTTAGCGACACGCGACATGGAACTTTTCTTAAAATCGACACGCGACATGGACCTTTTCTTAAAATCGACACGCGACATGGACCTTTTCTTAAAATCGACACGCGACATGGACCTTTTTCTTAAAATCGACACGCGACATGGCTACCCCCCCTCGGGGGCCCTATTGTGTCAAACGCGACGCATAGAGGGATACACACAGAACCACTCATGCAATATTTGTACGTTAGGTCGTCAGGTCGTTACCGGAGACGAAATGGTGTCTGGATATTTGCTGGTGCATTTGGAACAGGTTAATGATGGCTTAATAGACAGTTCTAGGGGAAATTCTGGCAGGCGCGTGTTCCGGGTAGCTCTAGCTCGCTCTGTGCTGCATAACATGCAAAAGGCGATTACTGACTTTCAGCTGCATAATTTAAAAACAGTTTGTAAAGATAAATATCTTGACTATCAAATAATACCATTTTAAGAACGAGATGGAGGCATAAAAGCAGAGAAAACAGCTGATATAAATGCCAACCGGCAAACGTTAATGGCAGTCACAACGCTGCGCGTGGTAGGAAAGCGGCCATATTCTCGGTTTGCTGCTGTTCTTCAGTGCGGGAATAATAATCGTTCAGGCGTCTATTTTGTCTGGATATGTTACAAATCTGATTAATGGATATATGTTGTACAGAATACATAACTTGTTTCCAGATGTGCATCGATTATAACTTGTAAAAAAGCGATTATATGGACCGGTATACACCGTCTTTCAATACGAATCTGAATGCACTGAAGTGGCCTTGTTGCGTAGCAACCAGGAATGTCGAACGGGGAGCCGAACAGATAGGAGTGTTAAACTGTTTTTAATCTAGTGAAATATAAACTGTGATTCCATTATATAATATAATACTTACAGGAAAGTTTATGGAGACATCTCGTGTGTTTGTTCTGTGAATAACAATGCCATAGAACAAACCTTCCCCTGATAAAAAAAACGTTGAAACCGGGCCCCTAAACTAACTCCATAGGCATGCATTGTAAACGCATGCGAGAATCTGCTTTCTAACCCGTAACACGCAGTGTATATTTTTGACGATAGATGTCGCCTGGAGCATCTGGAACGGTCTATTTGTCAGCAAAAAAGTAGCAATTAACCGAAATTGCGATTATTCCAAGTTGGCGATTTTGACGGGTCAGACCGGCCTACATGTGACATGGACATGTATGTGCACGTATTGGGTTTATATACGCATTCCCACATTATAGTCCGTGTCCCATATAATGCACATGAAGCGACACATAGCAACGATGTCATTAAAGTCCATCGTTCTAGATTAAATAGCTGAGGTTTTTTTTCATCACAGCTTTTGGCTTGTTGCTTGTGCATTTTAATTAGAATTAATATTCGCTCCGAATTACTAAATGATAATTCCTCCTGGGTTTACACAGATTTGCAGTACCACTTATAGGCTATTTCTCTAGCAGTTTCTCGAAATTACTATTTTATTACAGAACCTATATTTACCACTGCAAAGATGTTCATCCTTATTGACTGTATAATGTGTTTTTTCATCAGATATCATATCCATTATTCCTCAACAGTACATATAACATAATAATGATCATATAAGCTGCTTCAATCTCAACATACCTGCGTCAGTGCCTTCGTCCAAAAGAGGTTTATAGCTCACAGCGTGCTCCCATGTGTCAGGTTGTCTTCCGAGGACCAGATCACTGTTGTGTAAACGAGTTGGACGGTCGAGGAGACGCGAAGGGGGGGGCGCAGCCGGAGACTGCCGGGGAAGCGCCCGGCAGGGGGAAGTCAGATCGCTGATGACTGCGGGCGAGGTGCCGTCAACCCGTGCATTGGTCCCTGATGGAAGCGGCACCTAGCGGTCGCGACTGGCAGGCAGGCAGGCAGGCAGGCTGTGTCCGTGGCACAATGACGCGACACCCTTGCTGTGCCGTGCCTTTAATACTCCACTCGCCACCTACCTAGGTAAGCTAGGGAAAGGGAGGTGCGCGCGGTGAGGTGCAGGTGGAGGAGGAGGAGGAGGAAGAGGAGGAAGAGGAAGATTGGGAAGGTGGGATGGACGGAGAGGGGTGGAAGGAGGAGAGTAGAGTCGGTGGAGGGCCCGAAGGAGGGAGGAGGAATGGAGGAAGTGGGGGGTCGAGGGAGGTTGGGTCAAGGGGTGGAAGGAGGGGGAGGGGTGGAAGGTAGGGTAGAGAGGGGTGGAGTGGTGGAAGGAGGGGCGGTGGTAAGGGGGATAGAAGCGGTCACGAACGTCAGAGGTATAGGTAAGCAGCGTGAACCCGACCAATATAGGGGCGGGGCGGGGGTTTGGGCGGCGAAGAATGGCAAAAGGATGCCCACTGATTGCCCTCAGGCATCTGGGGGAAGGATGAACACGGGTTGATTACGCCGCTACAAGTGGTGGCAAGGGGAAGGAACGCGGCTGCAGGTGCGGGTGCAGCGGCAGTACTAAGATTGGGGGTGGGGTGACTGTCAGGTGGGGGCATGGGTGACAACGGAGGGTGGATGCATGCCAATGTAAAGGTAAGGGTCTCTTTCCTCGTCAAATTAACTTTCCGCAAGCGAGTAAGACACCTGAACGGCCGATAGATGGACTCCTGGGATAACTCTCGAACCAGCCGATAGATGGCGCGTCGGCATCAGATGAAGGGAAGTCGGGTGTGGACGGGATATATATGGGCAGCAAGTCATTTGTGGCGGCAAACTGTTTGCTTGTTTTACATATATGCTGCATGTGTAAACTTCCCATCACGACCAGTGATGACGTCACGTTCCAGAATGTTGGACACTTGGATTGTGTTACGGCGTTAACATTCAGTTCACAAGGCCCACATCACATTCCCCTAGCTTCATTCAATGTTTTTTTCTTCATAAATCTGTTGATGTCAATGCTTGTTAATAATAGGCTGTTTGGCTATGTTTAGCTTTGTTTATGCTACGGTTTTGTGATATCTCCCCATACTCGTATATCCATTGTGTCGTTCTGAATTTAATCAAAAAAACTACGTATTATTTGACGTTATATAATTAGACATTGAAAAATATGTCTAAATCGTAATTGCCTTGTGACATTTATTAGACGTGATTCGCGCGGTTCAGGGTACATATATATATATATATAACATCCAATTAATATATATATATATATATATATATAACATACAATTAAGCTTCGAGTGACATCCAGATAGATATCCAGTTTTGCTCGTCGCCACTTTTTGCCGCTCCTCTAGACACGTGTCAATTAACATATCATTTTTTGGCCTGCAACTGACACGGTGGCACTGTGGTATGTTTTGAGAGAGCATTGTCTTCGAGTGATTCGCTGAAAGATGGAAGCATGGAGGGCGTGCGATGAAGGTCGTATACGCGGGGGTGGAGATCGATGGGATGGGTGGGGTCAAGAATGGTGGGGGGGAGGTTCTCACTGGTTCCTCCTTACTACCCTACCAGTCTGTCCCTACATCACTGGACACGCACACCCCAAGAGACATGCTCGTGGCTGGTGGCGCCATCTGGCGAGCCATCATAAGGACAGGACATCCAAGGCGATGTTGACCAGACTCGACACTCCTGTGCATGCGTACCGTCGGTAAGAACAGGGACATGACTTGTGGCGCTAGTCTCTCTATATCCAATAGGGTATTTTGGTTATCGCGGGTTCTACTTCCGGCCTAGCAGTTTGGAAGCAAACAAACGAACACGTGATTTTTGTTCAGTGCACTGTCTGACTCGCCCCCTTCGTAACAATGGATACCGCGCGCAGAGGGCCGTCATAATATTTACGACATATAAGGCGTGGAACCAGGCAACAAGGTTATCCTGTTTCAAAGCCTTGATTTTCTTGATTTGAACAAAACTGTCATAAAATCAGCCGCAGTAAAATAGATCTTACAAGAATTATTCAGCTCGAGTGGCTAAAACATATCTGCTTATAAAATGATCCATATGCATCAGTAATATGATGCTAACAAACATTGAATATGTGTTCATTATTGACCTTCCTTAATTGAACGAGATAAATAGATCTGTCGGAAACAAAAGCGCTCTCCCCATTTCCGCTAATTATGGTTTTTCCGCTTGTCAACTGTAATTTGGCCGTCTGCAACAGTCAGGCCGGCCCAAATATTAGGTATTCAGCGCGCTATAGTGCGCCAATTTTACTGAACGCTGATAATGATGCGGAAAATTACAATTTCAAAGTGTGTTCCACCAATATATTGTAACTAGATAGTTAACAAGGGCCTATTTAAGTCCCTTTTCTCGCCGCGCCAACCGCACAGCTTGCCTGCTTCCACGTCCCAAATCTTGACTAAGATGACAGTTTTCTGATTCGTCAAGCAGCGAGCAAGTGAGCTGCGCAGTGAAAAGTTAAGGTCGCATATAACGTCGTTGTCACAAAAATCTAGCCTCATGAGGTATCGCACATATGTAATTAAGGCTTTCCCTTCCCACAATTGCTTCCGTTTAATTACACAAACAAAGGAAACACAATATCAAACGCTTGGGAAAAAACTTAATTTTAAATATGTGCACATACCAAGTCCCTTTTCATCCATAAGATAAGATAAGATAAAGTTTTACTTAACATTGGTATATAAAAGTCAACAATAAACATTAGCACAAGTGCTATTGACCGACAATGATAAAATGACACGCCCACGGATTGCATATTTAGCAAGACGTGTTCTCTGTTCCGAATGCAGTGTTATTGGCACAATATGTGTAAAGCTACTTGCGTTCATCAAAATGTCCAGTTGTATTTTTGTTTACAAGGATGAGGATGGGCTTTAATACTTTGAATAAGTAAAATCTATCAATTGCGATTGCAGTTTGAAATACATATATCTGCCCTTTGTGACGCTTGACCCGTGCATTAACGTGCACACCGTCATCCTATTAGCCGGATCTTGTTTTAATGTAAATATTGATTGAAAGTCCTCAATGGTCTGTTAGTGTATCCGCATCAGTCACATCGCATGGTGTGAACAGAGAACAGAGTCAATCATCAGTCACATCGCATGGCGTGAACAGATAACAGAGTCAATCATCAGTCACATCGCATGGTGTGAACAGAGAACAGTCTATCATCAGTCACATCGCATGGTGTGAACAGAGAACAGAGTCAATCATCAGTCACATCGCATGGTGTGAACAGAGAACAGTCAATCATCAGTCACATCGCATGGTGTGAACAGAGAACAGAGTCTATCATCAGTCACGTCGCATGGTGTGAACAGAGAACAGAGTCAATCATCAGTAACATCGCATGGTGTGAACAGAGAACAGAGTCAATCATCAGTCACATCGCATGGCGTGAACAGAGAACAGAGTCAATCATCATTCACGTCGCACGGTGTGAACAGAGAACAGAGTCAATCATCAGTCACATCGCATGCTGTGAACAGAGAACAGTCAATCATCAGTCACATCGCATGGTGTGAACAGAGAACAGAGTCAATCATCAGTCACATCGCATGGTGTGAACAGAGAACAGAGTCTATCATCAGTCACATTGCATGGTGTGAACAGAGAACAGAGTCAATCATCAGTCACATCGCATGGTGTGAACAGAGAACAGAGTCTATCATCAGTCACATCGCATGGTGTGAACAGAGAACAGTCAATCATCAGTCACATCGCATGGTGTGAACAGAGAACAGAGTCAATCATCAGTCACATCGCATGGCGTGAACAGAGAACAGAGTCAATCATCATTCACGTCGCACGGTGTGAACAGAGAACAGAGTCAATCATCAGTCACATCGCATGGTGTGAACAGAGAACAGAGTCTATCATCAGTCACATCGCATGGTGTGAACAGAGAACAGTCAATCATCAGTCACATCGCATGGTGTGAACAGAGAACAGAGTCAATCATCAGTCACATCGCATGGCGTGAACAGAGAACAGAGTCAATCATCATTCACGTCGCACGGTGTGAACAGAGAACAGAGTCATTCATCAGTCACATCGCATGGTGTGAACAGAGAACAGAGTCTATCATCAGTCACGTCGCATGGTGTGAACAGAGAACAGTCAATCATCAGTCACATCGCATGGCGTGAACAGAGAACAGTCAATCATCAGTCATATCGCATGGTGTGAACAGAGAACAGAGTCAATCATCAGTCACATCGCATGGTGTGAACAGAGAACAGAGTCTATCATCAGTCACATCGCATGGTGTGAACAGAGAACAGTCAATCATCAGTCACATCGCATGGTTTGAACAGAGAACAGTCAATCATCAGTCACATCGCATGGTGTGAACAGAGAACAGTCAATCATCAGTCACATCGCATGGTGTGAACAGAGAACAGAGTCAATCATCAGTCACATCGCATGGTGTGAACAGAGAACAGTCAATCATCAGTCACATCGCATGGTGTGAACAGAGAACAGTCAATCATCAGTCACATCGCATGGTGTGAACAGAGAACAGTCAATCATCAGTCACATCGCATGGTGTGAACAGAGAACAGAGTCAATCATCAGTCACATCGCATGGTGTGAACAGAGAACAGTCAATCATCAGTCACATCGCATGGCGTGAACAGAGAACAGAGTCAATCATCAGTCACATCGCATGGCGTGAACAGAGAACAGAGTCAATCATCATTCACGTCGCACGGTGTGAACAGAGAACAGAGTCAATCATCAGTCACATCGCATGGTGTGAACAGAGAACAGATTCTATCATCAGTCACGTCGCATGGTGTGAACAGAGAACAGTCAATCATCAGTCACATCGCATGGTGTGAACAGAGAACAGTCTATCATCAGTCACATCGCATGGCGTGAACAGAGAACAGAGTCAATCATCAGTCACGTCGCATGGTGTGAACAGAGGACAGAGTCAATCACCAGTCAAGTCGCATGGTGTGAACAAAGAACAGAATCAATCATCAGTCACATCGCATGGTGTGAACAGAGAACAGTCAATCATCAGTCACATCGCATGGTGTGAACAGAGAACAGTCTATCATCAGTCACATCGCATGGCGTGAACAGAGAACAGAGTCAATCATCAGTCACGTCGCATGGTGTGAACAGAGGACAGAGTCAATCACCAGTCAAGTCGCATGGTGTGAACAAAGAACAGAATCAATCATCAGTCACGTCGCATGGTGTGAACAGAGAACAGAGTCTATCATCAGTCACGTCGCATGGTGTGAACAGAGAACAGAGTCAATCATCAGTCACGTCGCATGGTGTGAACAGAGAACAGAGTCAATCATCAGTCACATCGCATGCTGTGAACAGAGAACAGAGTCAATCATCAGTCACGTCGGAAAGTCAACCACGACTCTCACGTGGCAACCAAACCTGGACGGACATTAGTTCATTCAAGGAAGCCGCGTTTTCCTGAAACTATATCATGACACATCAAACTTGTTATCATATAATGATGGATTAATTTTTTTGACTTTCGCCTATCGTGACTCACAGGTCGCCTCATGTGAGTCACGAACGGTGACTCCTGTGAGTCACCTCCTGAGGCTCACCTCCCTGCATGGCGAAGGCGACGAGACACTGGAGGCCAAGGAAACAACAGCCAAAAAATACATTATTAAACAAACATTCTATCCTGATGTACATATATATCACTCTTTTCTTGACTGTAGCGGCGACTTCTCCGCACGGTCACATCTACGGCAGTGCACTGTGGCCTGACGACGCCGGTACTGCTGCACCCTGCGGCCTGACGACGCCGGTACTGCTGCACCCTGCGGCCTGACGACGCCGGTACTGTTGCACCCAGGGGCCAGACGACGCCGGTACTGCTGCACCATGCGGCCTGACGACGCCGGTACTGCTGCACCCTGCGGCCTGACGACGGCTGCACTGCTGCACCCTGCGGCCTGACGACGCCAGTTCTGCTGCACCCTGCGGCCCGACGACGCCGGTACTGCTGCACCCGGGCCCCGAATCGCACACTGTCGCTTTTTGCGCTCCGACCTGCTAGGGCTATTTTTACTTTCTCAGAAAATCTAGTGCGCTTTATATTACAAGGATGGCATACAGCCGAAATTGAACATAGGCTTTCATTATCGCGTTCCGTGCATGTTACTGAAGCGTACGTACAGATATATGTGGTACGTTCGAACTTCCGTATACGCTTACGTATCGCATAAGGATCTGGAAGTGGTACATGGCGACACAGACATATTGGAAAAATCGACATTCGACGTTGTCAGACAATGGCACAGACAGTGGCAGTTTATAATAAAAAACTGAATATATTAGCCAAAACAGATACCGAACGTTGTGAAACCTCGATATTCGACACTGATAATGTTGAAAAATCGACACTAAACCCTGGAGTCCCCTCCCAAACCCTTTTATATAATTTTATATGATTTAATCTGTATCAAGCAGGACACTGGTTATTTTGGAAAGTCCACGGCTGCTGCAGTCTACTACCTGCGGCTGCTGTAGTCAATTGCCCACGGCTGCTGCAGTCTATTACCCACGGCAGCTGTAGTCAATTGCCCACGGCTGCTGCAGTCTATTACCCACAGCAGCTGTAGTCAATTGCCCACGGCTGCTGCAGTCAATTACCTACGGCTGCTGCAGTCAATTACCTACGGCTGCTGCAGTCAATTATCCACGGCTGCTGCAGTCAATTACACAGGGCAGCTGAAGTCAATTGCCCACGGCATCTGCAATCTATTACCCACGGCTGAAATTACCGGCGGTTACTGCAGTAAATTACCCACGGCTGCTGCAGTAAATTAACCAATACGGCTGCTGCAGTCAATTACCAACGGCTGAAATTACCCACGGCTGCTGCAGTAAATTCCCCACAGCTGCTGCGATCAGTTAACCACGGCTGCTGCAGTCCATTACCGACGGCTGGTGCAGTCAAATACCCACGGCTGCTGCAGTAAATTCGTGCAAACGGATGGCGTAACGCAGTTTAATACTAATTTATTATGTATATATTTAATCGGTAAAGAACAAATTATTTAAGCTGTCGCCGTCGATAAATTCGGTTCGACCCTTGTTATCGGGTTTGCTCTGATTGACCCATTGGTAGCACTTGGCATTGCTGGTTTATCCTTAGCTAAATTACATCGTCAGACGCTCGGCTGGTGGGCAACAAAAGTGTTCTGTATTTTATTTCCTCGCACCGAATAACCAGTAAAAATATGGACATTTCATGACAGGTTTACCACCAAGGAGTACACCGAATCAGACGTAGAATTATACATGGCTGACTGGCTGGGATCTGTGGGTGTACCTTTGGTGTGGCTTATAAAACGATGTCACTGTACTGGAGACAACGAGGCCACGGGAATAACGACGCTAAATGACTATAATATAATAGTAATTACGAATGATGTGTACTCAATCTGCAGAGCAAACTTAGTATAATTACATTGACCCTTAAGTAATAACCGACTTTGACATCAGTGTTGGTGATGATGATGAAGACCCCTTTGCGCAACCATGGCAACAAATTGGGGGAGCTGGCCCAGGAGTGGACAACCTCATACGCCCTCGTGACCCGGCCAGACCCCAATTGTGTCACGAGCGCTTCTGCTTGGGTGGGCATGGCAGCCCGGCCTGAGGCTTTAAGGGCAAGCACAGCTTTGCCCGTCCGCCTGCCCGCCCGCACGCCCAGCCTGCCTCGCTCTGGCATACTTACAATAGGGCATGCAAGTGAATCTCGTTTTATGTGTGCGATACCTCACGAGATCAGATTTTGGGGACAACGGCGTTATATGCGACCTTAATTTTTCACTGCGCAACTCACTCGCTCCCTGCTTGACGAATCAAAACGCTCTCATTCTAGTCACGATTTAGGACGTGGAACCGGGCAAACTGCGCGGTGAGCGAGGGGAGAAAAGGGTGGGTCCCTTCTAGGCCTCTATGTAACTTAAATAAGCACCTGTTAACTATCTAGTGACAATATATTGTTGAAAGACACTTTGAACTTGTATTTTCCCGTATCAATAACTGCGGTCAGTAAACTTGGAGCAGTACAGCCCGCTGAATACCCAATATTTGTGCTGGCCTGACTGTATTGCCGACGGCCGAATTACAGATGACAAACGGAATAAACCATAATTGGCGAAAATGGGGAAACGGCTATTGTTTTCGACGTATCGATTTATCCAATGTTTCTCATACTGCTGATGCATATGGGTGATTTTATGAGCAGATATGATAGAGCCACTTGAGCTCAATACTACTTAATTGTTATTTTACCGCGAATGATTTTATTACAGTTTTGTCCAAATCAAGAAATCAATTATGACGGCTTTGACAAATTATAACTTAGCTTTATTTAAATAAAGCTTTGAATAGGAATAACATTATAAAATTAAAAAAAAAAATAACTGTATTAACTTATATAGTGTGACATTATATAAATCCTCAATCATCCCCTTTGTATTTAGCAAATATTTGATGTCAAATAATGTGTACAATTTACCTATACATATTTGTCTGAGATATATATTACACATAGATATAGATCTAAGTATATGGGAAATGATATGTCTTTTACATATTTTTTAATCTATGATAAAAAAAATTAATTTGTCAAATCTTAGTTTTTTATTATATTGAAATATTGAGTTTTTTGCAAGTCAACAATCAAGTGAACATACCAATAAAACATTGCAAAGAATGTAAATATAACTTAGACAAGAGTACAAAGTATGTGGATGCAAATAACTAAATCTATGAAGTGTGAAAAGTAAATCTATTGTATTTGATGATCTGATGTAAGAAAATGACATTATATCCCTGTATTCTATGTAATATAACACGAAACTGCTATTTTTGGAAATAAACAATTAAAAAAAAATCTATGAAGAAATAAAAAAGTTAACAGACTGCATAAACCTCTAGAACCTTTAAAGAAAATTAATGAATTTGCCAATGTCATGAATAATGTTTGTCATCACAGAAAGTAGAAAGTTGATTGTTATAGCCTACTGAATTGTAATGTCCAGTTATATTCTAAGTGTTGTAAACTGGTCTTTTCAAATAATGGAACATATTATAATATATACTATAGCAACCGCGCAGAAGTCTGAAAAAGTGATTATACAACACCAGTTTATTTATTATGACACACAGAATTTATTGGCAAAGCAATATGTCTTGGTGCTCTTGTCACAACTGTAGCTAAATGTTAGAGAAAAGAAAAAAAGTAACAACATGTGCCATATATATTGATGATTAGTATCATTTTATTGTGATGTTTATACTGGTTAAATGAAAATATATATATATAAACCTGCCAAAGATGTTTAATGTTACTTGAGTCCTTATGTGCTACTTGTTACTTGTTATTATGGATGTTTTTCTTAATTTTTTTATTTTTATTTTTATTAATATACATCATATGTATAGACCTGAGGACAACAGTACCAAAAAGGTGCAATTTAATCAAAATTAAGTCGCACAATCTAAAGAGGACATCTTATCATTACAGAGTTATGCAGCATTAATTTCAATGTAGATTTTAATTTGCAAATGTCATGAACAACTTTTGTCACCCAGGGCTGATTTAAAGTAAAACAAAGTTGATGATTATTATATCCTATTAAACCAGATAATGCCCTATTTCTTTTTTAAAGTCATAAATTAATCTTTTCTTCATTTAAATTGATGGAACACAATCTAATACAATATACCGGTAGCAACTGAGAGATTTGAAAAGCTTACATGTTATATTTATTACGGTACACAGGATTTATTAACCAAGGAATGTGCCATTGTCATTAATGTTGTCGAATGCAGGAGAATTAAGAGATGACATTGACCTAACAAAATCTAACATATATATTGATTATCCCTTTATTGGGATTTTTTATGCGTATGCTGGTTAAATAAAAATGTTTCTATAATAATACCTTTAATAATATTACTGAATTCCTTATGGGTTACTTGTTATCAATATTTTTAATAGTTTGTTGTTCTCTTCTTTTTTTATTATATGTTTTATGTTTCACCAGGAAAAAAGTAGCTATGAAAAGTGTAATTTAATCAAATTAATTGGGCAACCTTAAAAGGAATTGTTATGAATTTGATGAAGTATGAAATATCTCATTTTTTGTACCTTCACTTAGTTGTTGTACCTTCACTTAGTTTTCGTATCTGCTACATTTGACATACTTGCAGATTTTATTTTATACCATATGTTGTCAACCTAATTAACCTGATATGATAGAAGCAAATCCAATGCAAAGAGACAAATAGAAACTTTGATTTATTATCATCATGTTTATGCAATGTATGAGCAAAAAAGTAGTCAATCATGAAGGTCATACACTGAATAATTATTGACTTTGTAAGTTTGCATTACAGATTCCGGATGAAAATCTCCATATATTTAAAGATGCCACAATTTTTAAATAATTTTTGTTTCCTTATGTGTTTATGTCAAAAGTAGCAAAGGAAAGTGTAATTTAATTAATCAAAAGGAAATATTACAATTAAAGATTTATACAGAACTAAAGCTATCAGTAAGCTGAACGTAGACACATCAGCTATACAAATTAATAATATCAACACAAGTGGCCACCTATAAAAATCTAAACACTTTTTGTTTTATAAATTAAGGCTTAATTCCACCATTCCTATAAAGAGAAAGCATAGATTATCTATTTTTGCTAGCATATTTGAAAGGACCCGTTAAACTGAGGTATGACTGAAGTCAACTGCTTCATGTATATATCTCTTTGGATATTAAGTTTGCCGCACAAGTTTAACTTAGATCCAGATCATTATAAGCTTACCGGTAAGCCGATAAGTACATGTAAGCTAGCTCACTCTGTGGAAATGGAAAAGTCACAGTACTGGTCTATTTTGTGGTTCTCATGAAACTGTTTGTCAAAATACCCATCAATACTATGAATGTAACACAACGGAAGCAATTTAGAAAGATAATGGTAACACATTAAATTTACAACGTTGTTCTTTTGAAATTTGCCTATTTGAATGGTAGTTGCATTCAGGATTGAAAAACTGTAATTTTGACGGCAAAGGCTGTCCATACCTGTCACTCGATCACTCAAGATCAGTGTAAACATTGGGAAATCATCTACCTGTTGTGCGCCTAGTTAACTGAACGTGGCCAGTATTATGGAAAATGACATGTTCAAAGTGTCATCTATCAACATATCGACACGAAAAAGTTAACAGTTCTTTATTTAAGACGCACGAAAGACGAATTGCGACCCACCCCTTGTTTGCCTGGCTGGCCGCGCAGCTTGCCTGGTTCCGCGTCCTATCTCGTAACTAGTATGACAGCCCTCTGCGTGCGGTATCCATTGTTACGCAGGGGGCGAGTCAGGCTGCGCACTGAACAAGAAGCACGTGTTCGTTTGTTTGTCCCCAAAATCTCAGACCGGAAGTAGAACCCGCGAGAACTGACATGCCCTATAAAAGACAGCACCGTGGCCACAATAACTGTTATATCGCCATGTGAGGTGGACATTGGAAGTTGAAGTTGTAGGTAACGGTGCAGGTCAAACGATTTGCTTTCGTGCGGAATTGGCTTGACAAGCTCGCCGCTTGATTTAACGAAATCAAAACATAGAAGCAGGGTCTGGGAAAGGAAATAGTCGCAAGTCGCAGTGCATATATGTTGCCGCAAATGGCTTTGCAAATTAGTCAACTGTCTAAGGTACTGGCTGAGTCCCGAAGTTAAGTGGACACATTTGGGTCACAACGTTATGTTAGAATGAATTTATTTTGGCACATCATTGCACGAGAGATCTGCGCTTGAAAATAACTCTAATTTGTCAAATAAAATATTCATGAATAAATAAGAAATCATCACGTCCCTTTTAGCAATGATTTTTTATTTAATTTTGTATTCATGTCATTTGACTCATCTGTTATTAAAATGTATTCTCTTACGTGCCAATTTTTTAATTTTTCATTTTTCATTTTCGGTCACAGCAAACACGCCACTAACATGTGTCAAAGTTGAGTATTGTTTGAACTTAAAGCGGTAATCTTAGACTTCACTCGATAAAAAAAGGCCGGTTTAGTTCTCATGAATTAATCTTGTTAACTGCCTGTAACATTCGTGATCCAGTCGGTGATTCCGCCCTACCTGTGGCCACCCGTGTCCCACGTCACCAGCTAGAAGGGGTCTTACGGGGGTAGGATATCTCCCATTTCACGCCTGTCTTGAACGGTAAACTGATGACGTCACCGTCGATTTCTTTTTCCTCGAGAGCGGTGCTGCCTATGTGCGTGTGGAACAGACTTGCCTTCTAGTGGTTAATTGGCAAGAGTTCTTAAAGACACACGCATCTGTCTGTACGTGGGCTTGGTCGCACAGGTAATGGTGGCATCCCAGAGATTCTGTTTTGTGGAATCGCATAGATATTGGTGGTATCACATATATATTGGTGATATCGCATAGGTATTGGTGGTATCACATATATATTGGTGATATCGCATAGGTATTGGTGGTATCACATATATATTGGTGATATCGCATAGGTATCGGTAGTATCACATATATATTGATGATATCGCATAGGTATTGGTGGTATCACATATATATTGGTGATATCGCATAGGTATTGGTGGTATCATATATATATTGGTGATATCGCATAGGTATTGGTGGTATCACATATATATTGGTGATATCGCATAGGTATTGGTGGTATCACATATATATTGGTGATATCACATATATATTGGTGATATCGCATAGGTATTGGTGGTATCACATATATATTGGTGATATCGCATAGGTATCGGTGGTATCACATATATATTGGTGATATCGCATAGGTATTGGTGGTATCGCATAGGTATTGGTGGTATCACATATATATTGGTGATATCACATAGGTATTGGTGGTATCACATAGATAATGGTGATATCGCATAGGTATCGGTGGTATCACATATATATTGGTGATATCGCATAGGTATTGGTGGTATCGCATAGGTATTGGTGGCATCACATATATATTGGTGATATCACATAGGTATTGGTGGTATCACATATATATTGGTGATATCGCATAGGTATTGGTGATATCGCATAGGTATTGGTAGCATCGTTTAGGTATTTTAATGGTATCGCATAGGTATGGCTGATATCACATGATCGGTAATATATCATATATCAGGTATTGGTGGGCGATTAATTTAAATAACGAAATCAACACACGCACACAAGTCCTCATAGACAATTAAAATACATAAACTGAGAGAATAACGTTGACACAAATTATTTTGATTCTATGAACCAACAGTATACAGCTTAGTGTACGTTTAATTAATAACGTACGTTAATGGTAAAGCCAAGACCAGCGATGAATGACCTCTTTATTGAAACTGGGAAACCAAAGGAATTGACGCCCAGAAGGATAGATTCTTTATTAATCTGATGACGGAGTAATCATGAATTGCATGCTGACCACTGCCCAAGCAGTCAGAAACCACATCTGCATGTTTCACAGGTGAATTCATCACAGAACTAGACACCTCTTGGGCCTCTGCTGGCCTGTATTTACATGCACATGTACATCACCCGCTCCCGTGACGTAGTGACCCGCGTAGTGTCCTTCATCCTGATTGGTTGATAGGAGGCCAGGGGGAATTAAATGACTGCACCCGCCGAATGTACACTAAGTCTTATGGGTGACAATAGCGTTTTTTTCAGCCTAAGCTCTTTTTGTTCTCTGCGAATGTGTGCCCTTACGGCCGGAATTGGCTTTCCCTTTAAGGTACGTTTATTCGATAGATGGAAAAGTTATGATGCTGATCACTAATGAAGGGTAATTATTCAACGTCTGGATCATTTACCTGAATATAACATGTAAGGGAGATCACAAGACATTGCTGTGAGGGCTACATCCTTTCCACTCCTCACGCATGAGCCGATCTGCCGCCTTCACGAACATGAAAACGTGCTTCCCTTTGAGTCTCGCATCCTTTGTTCCTCGTTGTTATTCGATTCAGAGAGTTGCACGTGATGAGAGCTGAGCTGGTGCCCGTAACGTGTTGTCTGTGGAGAGGTAGGCAGGTGAGGGGAGGTAGATAGCCATCAAGGGTAACCATAGAACATAATTGCCGTGCCTCTTCACACCGTTACTGAACCCCCGTTTTATGTCGTAGGTTAATTCCTGACCGCAACATTGGTCCATTTACTGTCAGGGAAGCACGAAATACACAATATTTAGCTTTACTCATTCTTCGTTATATTTATGTCGATATATCATGCTGGGACTCATTTCTACATATCACACCAATGTACCAGCATTTGATATCTCTATATCACATCCACAGGCAAAACAAATAAATACTTGTGTACGCCATGATGTTGAACAAATTGTTATGGCGGTAGAGAATCCGTGCCATAGCATGATTTCATATTTTTACCTCTCTAAGACGCAGACCAAAAGCAACATATATTTTCCTCTTGCTACATCTCGTCATAGTAGCCTTGAATCTGTAGTCATCATTAGGCGTTGGCTTCCGGCCTCCGCGTGGTGAACCGGTCCTCAAGCGCCACTATGGATCAAAGTGGCTCTAGGTTACCTGGCTCATTGATTGGTATGGAAGGACGCGCCCACATAGAGGTGCTAACAGGCAATTGCACGCTTGCCCCTGAGGCTATAATCACTGCCAGCCGCCAAGGGTGAAATAACAATTCATGACGTCACCATTACTATGCTCACGGCCAGACGCCAAGGTTGAAATAAAAATTGACGACGCCACCATTACTATGCTCCAGGCCAGACGCCAAGGTTGAAATAACAATTGATGACGCCACCATTACTATACTCACTGCCAGCCGCAAAGGTTGAAATAACAATTGATGACGTCATCGTTACTATACTCACTGCCAGCCGCAAAGGTTGAAATAACAATTGATGACGCCACAATGTCTATGCTCATGGTCAGACGCCAAGGTTGAAATAACAATTGATGACGTCTCGATCACTATACTCACGGCCAGACGCCAAGGTTGAAATAACAATTGATGACGTCACCATTACTATGCTTATGGTCAGACGCCAAGGTTGAAATAACAATTGATGACGTCACCATTACTATACTCACTGCCAGCCAGCAAGGTTGAAATAACAATTGATGACGTCACCATTACTATACTCACTGCCAGCCAGCAAGGTTGAAATAACAATTGATGACGGCACCATTATTATACAGCAGGACATGCGGATTCGATTTTCTAACCCGAAATGGGCAGTGTATATTTTTAAAGGCACATGTCACCATTGATATCTGGAATGGTATAGTAACTAAATTTGCCTTTGAAATTGTATTATCTTGTCTGTTAAACTGTTTTGCTCTCTCACAATATGTAGATAGTCATGCTTCTGAGTTGATTGTGTGTGTGCTTAAGTGCCCCTTTATCAAGTATAAAGCGCTGGGTAAATATAGCGATAACGACCATTTAATTCACCGAACGTTGTTAAACGTGAACACTGATTTTAATTATCTTGCACTTCATTATGAGTACACTCAAGATCACTGAACCAGCTTAACAAAAATGCTACCTTCCCTTGCGAATACTTTTTTTAGGAAGCTTAATTGAAGTAAATTGAAGTAAATGACTTTGGCGTAAATGAGAAGATTTCAACCCTTCAACATTTCAGGCTAGTGACCCCACTTGACAACTTTTATCGAACAAAATCCACATCATTAAACTGATTGTGCGTGCGACGTAAACGTGTGTGATTAATAATTAGTGGCGAAAAGTGGGCACCTAGGGAGGGAGGAGGCCAACGTACGACTGACATGTCTGGTAGAAAATGCCCCCGCACCCCCCCCCCCTACACACCCCGCCACAACGCGTCCAGCCTCCCATGCTAGCTTCTCTCCCAACTGGAACGGGTGTACGTGAATACGCCATTACATGCTTACCCTGTGTCTGTGGCGTAGAACTAAAGGACGACCCCTCCTCAGCCACCCACCCAGCTCCTAAGAATTGTTCCAGTCAAGAGCATCTGGCAGACGGTGAAGACTGTTACATCTGGCCAGACGGTGAAGACTGTTACGTTCGGCGTTGTTTGGGCACAATACGCCTTCTGTAATCCAACATGTTACTGTGTGTAGCCCGCATGACCCAAGATAGTAGTCACATTGGCCTCAATCGACGTTTACCCCGCCCCCTCGCCTCCCCCCCCCCCCCCCATCGACCTCCACCTCCTCCTCCCCCATCGCCCCCACCTCCTCCTCCCCCCATCGCACCCACCCCCCCCCACCCCTAACTACTACCCACTCCCCCACCCCCACGCTCCTTCCCATGTCCAAACAACCATCTTTCCCCGCCCTAATGGTTGTCCTGGATGCAGTTGCCTGAATGGCTATGCCGTGTATGGTCGTTAGTCCCGAGCCTCTCAATTGCCATACAATTGCTTCCATTATAACGCCCAGTATCCCGTCTTCACGCCTCACTATGGCGACCCTTGTCAACCCCCCCGCTGACCCGCCGATGGTGATGGCCATGCGTGGTCCTTATCGCTAACTAACCGTCAAGTTCAGGGGGATGGGCGGGCCTCCACTGACTTCTATAATACCCACACAGGCCCGGTCACCCCACTACGTATACTGGGGGGCGGGCCTCCACTGACTTCTATAATACCCACACAGGCCCGGTCACCCCACTACGTGTACTGGGGGCGGGCCTCCACTGACCACTATAATATCCACACAGGCCCGGTCACCCCACTACGTGTACTGGGGGGCGGGCCTCCACTGACCACTATAATACCCACACAGGCCCGGTCACCCCACTACGTGTACTGGGGGGCGGGCCTCCACTGCCCACTATAATACCCAGACAGGTCCGGTCACCCCACTACGTGTACTGGGGGGCGGGCCTCCACTGCCCACTATAATACCCACACAGGTCCGGTCACCCCACTGCGTGTACTGGGGGGCGGGCCTCCACTGCCCACTATAATACCCAGACAGGCCCGGTCACCCCACTACGTGTACTGGGGGGCGGGCCTCCACTGACCACTATAATACCCACACAGGCCCGGTCACCCCACTGCCTGTACTGGGGGGCGGGCCCCCACTGACCACTATAATACCCACACAGTTCCAATCCCCTCATGCCGCCCGTCGGAGGTGGAGGGGCCGGGTAAGTGTGACGGTGCATCCTTGCGCAGGCCCGGGCTACGCATAGTAAGAGTTCTGCCTTGCTGGTCCATTGCCGTTGCGTATCCGAGGTCGAAATCAGAACTATCTCCGAAGATTTTCTGTAAATAAATTATACGTATGTATTAGTGCTGTTCAGGTGATGTTATTGTACATCTCATTCCATCTCAGTAACCGAGTCCAAGAAGCCATGCACAAGTCAAGCACACGTCTATAATAAGTTCGTTCTTATCACTTTTCCATGGCAGTCGCACAAGGGAATTAAAACGAAGATATATATATACGTGAAGACCTTCCAAAGTAGTGATAGGGCGTTATCTACCCTGCACTCCCGGTGTCCATGGCATTAGTGGTCGCGGGTGTGGAGGGGTAATTGGATTATCGGTTTCCGTTGCCACCTGGCTGCGTTGATGCGAATCACGTGGCGCCTTCTGGTTCCCGGAAACCCCCGCGGGAAGACCGAAATTTACGGTGACATTAAGTAATAGCTGCCGGCAAGATGACGTGAGTGCACGGAGGGCATATACAGCGCCCACTAGTGTCAGAAAGCTAGCGGCGCCCTCTGGTGAATAGGTTGGGCGAACGTGTAATGGCGTGCAGCCTTGAGCACTGCTGACGTTGGCCGCTATGGCACCCATAGAACGTTCAATTAGACAGACAGACATGAGGCGGATGTCTCACAAACGAGCGTCGAGTAAGGGAAATGGATATCTCCCGGAAGCGAGGTGGAGGCCGGGCTTAGTTCTACTATACTAGACAGTAATGTGGAGAATGAAGGAGGACAGATGAAGGGAATGGGTCGCTCATGTATTAATAACGAACGACGGTGATGGACGGGCAATATCCGGTCCCACAGACGAGCGTCAACGACGGACAACGGATGATACCGGTAACAACATCGGTGACAATGGCTGCCACATGGATGGCTGCCAAACATGAAATGGGGAAGGGGGTGGGGGGGGTGAGATGATTAACATGAAAAAGACAATCATTATACCTGAACGTTGGGCTGTGTGCTAGTGTTGAAAAGACCGGATGGTAAAAGCATGATGATCCCAAATGTTGAAGGGTTAACTCAGGCCTTCTTGGTTGGTTTTGGAGATGTTCAACAGCAGACATGGGGTGGTGACATTGTAAAGGTAATCGATTACAATTACGATACTTGCAAATTTCATGATTACGATTACGATTACAGGAAATATGAAAGGAATCTACCATTACATCGAAAGTAATCATGATTACAACATTCTATGTGTTTCATTAATGAACCCCGGGCTAGACCCTAAAGGCGGGACGCTTTCATCAACAGTCTGTACGAAGACTGGGCGGCTTGGTTTGGTGAGTGGGTGATTTTTGATCGTAGAATTGTGCGCCGCATTCACAAATTGTGTTTGGCATCTATTGAGGGCTTTTCGGATAAAACTGGTTGACCACTAATCGAGAATGTAACTTTGTTTCACTATGCAAGTATAAGCTGGGTATAAGCGAAATCGCAAGGGACGAGGCGAGATCGCGAGAGCGAGAGGGAGATCGCGAGGGTGAAATCGCGAGGGACGAGGGCAAGATCGCAAGAGCGAGAGGAAGATCGCGAGGGCGAAATCGCGAGGGTGAAATCGCGAGGGACGAGGGCAAGATCGCGAGGGTGAAATCGCGGGGGACGAGGGCGAGATCGCGAGGGTGAAATCGCGAGGGACGAGGGCAAGATCGCGAGGATTAAATCGCGAGGGACGAGGGCAAAATCGCGAGGGTTAAATCGCGGGGGACGAGAGCAAGATCGCGAGGGTGAAATCGCGGGGGACGAGGGCGAGATCGCGAGAGCGAGATACCGGGAACGCGAGGGCGATGTCGATCCCGCGTTCGCGCCCGTGTGTCCTCGATCGAGTTTTTGCCCTCGTGTTCTCTCCCCTGCATGCATATCGACCGTGACCTGGGCGATCTACAGCTTTAGTTTGGACAGGGGCCAAGAGGGGGAGGCCCCCTCTGAACCGCGAGTGCCCAAGATTAGGACACGAAGAAAAAACGCCTTACGTGATGACATCGAGATTATCGAAGAAGTCGCAAAGCATGATTTGCTGAAACCCTCTCTCTCAAGCACCAACGGAATATTTTGGAGCATTAAAGAAGTCGTTGAAGAAAAACCGACGCAATTTAATATAAGAGCCTTGATAAGCATGCGCTGGGGGCGGGGGTACCCCCTCCCCATCCCTCCCCCTGCATGTGCCTCCCCCCTCCCCTCCCCTCCCTCTGCCAGTCAAGCCAGTTGGTGAGTATTGTCGCAAAGCCTCGTGCCGCACGCCCTTGAAAGGTCTAAAAATAGACCCCAATCCCGCCACCACTTTCCATATCCTAAATCCGCCCTTGAGATCTAAAAATGGACCCCACCCCCTCCACCGCTTTGCCATATACTGACGCCCTTGAGAAGCCAACTGAAGACTGAAACTTCAGTCCAAAGACGTCAAAGGTGCTTGTCTCTATAACAGTCACACAAACAACGAGCGCATTTCTTTGGTAACCCGGGTGTATCCCTACGGTAGACCGAATACACACTTCTTTCACCCGGGTATGGGTGCGAGCGCATTCATTCGGTATGCCGATGTGCCCGGCTCAAAACAGCAGACATCTGGACGAGATGGCGGCTGATTGAAAGGTGATGGGAGTAGGTTGGTCCCTGTGCCCCAACGTGCACCGGATGTGAACGGGGTGTGCATTGCATTGGCATATGCATATCCCTATCGACACACCCGGAAGTTCCCTGTCTCGTGTTGCGGGTCCCGGGCGGGATACCGGCCAAATCTGGCCAAAAGGAATGCGCCCAGTTAGTCAGAAATGAGGTTAAAGCCGGCATCAATGTCAGCTGAGGAGACCACTTCGTGGGCATTAATCGAGTCGTCTCCTTGCCTTGCCATTATGTACATACTCCGAAGACATCTCTCGGCTCCTAATGAAAGTCCTCGGGCACCTAATCTGGGGCATGTTTCATTCCTTCATCCTTCATCGTCTCGGGAGGTTCCTTGGCCCAATTTAGCCTGTATGTGCACAAAAGTGGCCTAAAACACCAACATTCCATTCCTAATGAAAGTCAAAGGCCCAGTAACTGACACCGGTCATTAGTCATACCAATGATACAGTGCCCTTCCCCTGTGATATACTTACTAGTCAAGGCGCGCAATCTGGCCATTTATGACGATTGACTGGACCATCAGCACGCTAATGACCCATCTGGGACGGGGCCCGGGTAATGATGATTATGGCAGACTCTCCTCAACCGAGCCGTCAAATTCTACCTGGATATTTATATATACAGTATATGATAACATGACCAGAGTGGGGCTGACTGACTGGTTGGCTTCCAGGCAGTTGGCTTGGCTAGACCGACGGGAAGCGAAGGGGTATTTACCTCTCGTTATTATCCGGAGGAAGGCAGGGGACAAATTTTTGCCCGGTCGCCCCCAGTACTTCTTCACCTCACGAGCGGGGCCGGCCCGGTAGCTTAGTGGGCTAGAGCGCTCGCATTGAGTGCTCTGGCCACCTGAGAGCCTAACGGCACGTGGGTGGATGCTGTGGCCATGTCTGTGTGGTCGCAGGATAGATGCCATGTCCTTCTTCACAAAGAGTAGGGGGTTACCCCCGGGGGCATGGTTCCACTCTACGTTTCCCATTGACGCGGTATTTTTCCTTTAATTGACCTAATTTCTTTTGGGTTATTATAACTTATTCTCTCTTTTTCTATTCTTTTTTTTGGGGGTTAAAAATTTTATAATAGGTGCGTCTTAATTGAAATCACCTGCACTATCATCGATTACATTATGAGTATGATTAGTTTTCTCATTTTGGCCATTTGTACGATTTGAATTGTCACTATTATCAGGATTATGATTATTCGAAGTTTAGTAATTATGTATGTATATCTTTCTTCACCCAGATATCACTAGTTATATATGTTAATTAATTTTATTTCGACTGGAAGTAGACGTGATTATTTGTTACCTCGCCGCCATAATGCAAATGTACATAGTGAAAATGAATGCTTATTGACTTGAATTGGTCGCTGGCTCCTGGAATAGACCGAACCCGGTTGTTAATCATTCGTTGACGTCACTGTGGCTTTTATTCAATGATATGTCGAAACAAGTTCTTTCACGTGCATTATGTCCGACAAATAAGTCCGACAAACAAAGCAGCATGTCACTTTCTTGTCAGTTTCAGACATGAGTACTTTTTACGTGTAACTATACCATCAGCTATGTGTGTCAATGTCATGCTCACTATTTACGAAAAAAGGACTCACGAGTTGGCGGGGCTTGGCTCGGAGAGTGCAAGGGTGTATGCGCGGAGTCTGTTTGCTGTACCCTTGTGACACTCCCCTTGGTGGATCACTGAGCGAGTGGCTGGTGTGTCCACGTGGACACACCCTTCCTCAGCGTTAACGTACTGCTATGACATTCTATTGTCTAAACTGTACATTAATTTTCACGAATGTGCTGTTTTAGCGAGCTGATAAATTGCGATTGACTCAAGGGGACCAAAAAATTTTTCTGTTGAACAATCGTCCTTCTGTTACGAAATCGACAATCGCAGGCAATGCCAATCATGAGCAATAAGTGAGCTTGTCTGAAACAGGTCACAACCACAATGGATGATGAAATAGAAGACGCCCGATGGAAAGCCCCAGCAAAAACAGATACAACTTTCTCATCAAAACAAGCGTAGATCACAAATCCACTTTTAGAAACTGAATTTGAGATCATATGTAATTCATATGTATAATACATACCGACATTGCCTTATATCCTATAATGACACAGGACACAGGACTGTTACACGGGTATTCTCTCACTTAAAGTACGGTCCGTGGTCCATGAAGCGTGAATAAGAGTTCTTTTAAGATGTACATTGCATCTCTCGCTTCCGAAACCAATAAAATAGCTGACTGAAGTCGCTTCATATTCTATCTGAGAACCCATGAAATGTATTGTTGTAGCAATGGTAAATTTGAGTCATACGTGAGCTAAGCTCAAACAGTGGTTCGCCCTGACATGGAAGAACGTCGGACGCTGCAGCCACAAGTCAGTTTAGTTCATCTTAAGATTGCAAGAATGAAGTCGTGTTTCGCATCAAGGCGCGTAGGCTACTTCGCATGGATTATGTGTCCTTATACAGACGATAATGGTCATTTAAATGTGGAATAGGATACAATGGTTCACATTATTGGATACTGAAAGGATATGATACACAGCGATGTTGCCATGGTGTTTGACACATGGCAACATCATCAAGTCACACTCAGTGCGTTGTTGATGGATAGGATATGCTTTGCAAACAAGTTTCGTGGGATTCACGAGAAAGAAAAATGATTTCTAGTGTGATTATAGGATCTAAGGAAATGTCGGTATGTATTTTACATATGAATTACATATGATCTCAAATTCTGTTTTTAAAGTGGATTTTCTTATCTATGCTTGTTTTGATGAGAAATTTGTGTCTGTTTTTGCTGGGGCTTTCCGTCGGGCGTCAAGTTTCCAGTTCATCATCCATTGTGGTTGTGACCTGTTTCAGACAAGCTCACTTATTGCTCATGATTGGTATTGCCTGCGATTGTCAATCTTCGTAACAGAAGGACGATTGTTCAACAGAAAAATTGTTTGGTCCCCTTGAGTCAATCGCAATTTATCAGCTCGCTAAAACAGTACATTCGTGAAAAATAATGTACAGTTTAGACAATAGAATGACGTCATAGCAGTACTTTAATGAAAAGATATGTACTCGGTTTGCGCCTCGTACATTTCAAGAATGTACTGTTACATGGGCATTCTCCTTACCCTCTTCCACCTCAGCCATCCCATATATGTCTTGTCAAAAGTGTTTATAAAGCTCATGTTCGGTTCACGACAAATGCAAACATACTCAAGGAAAAAAAAGGAACGTACCATTTATTATAGAATTATTATTTTAATAACAGAGGTATGGTCACATATCTGACGCACATAATAACATAAGTAACGACTTTATATAATATTTTTAACATTTCAGAACTATGCGCACCGGACAAATAGATAACACTTCTTTTGCGAAAGTGATTGAGATCCTCTACTGCTTGGATAACAAAATACAAAACAAATTAAAGTGTTTTGTTTCTTATTTTTCTGTAACAACAATATTTGATAACGTGATTCTAGAAACTGTAATTGTACTTTTAGGTTACGCAGTTTACAATGTCCAAAATTTAACAGGCTAACACTGTTTACGGAGAATGATCTTCATTTCTTGGAAAAATGTGTCAGTCCGGCTTTCATTGCTGTAAAGAACGGCGTGACGTAAATGTCAATCGGATATAAGGCATCATATGATATTCTTCGTAACCTGCAGTCAAGTGCAGAATTAAAGATCAGTCAGAGAACTGGCTTTGGCTCAAATATCTAAGCTCCTTATTACCCACAAAGGTACTTATACTCGGAATGAACTGCCCTGCTACACCAGTAGCCAATCATTGCATTCATCACTATAAAGATATGTATTTATGGGATCGTGGATGACGTATCGTGGATGACGTATCGGGGATGACGTACCGTGGAGGACGTACCGTGGAGGACGTGCCGTGGAGGACGTATCGTGGCTGATGTATCGTGGCTGATGTATCGTGGCTGATGTATCGTGGCTTATGTATCGTGGCTGATGTATCGTGGCTGATGTATCGTGCCTGATGTATCGTGGATGACGTAGAGCCTATGGCGTATCGTGGATGGCGTATCGTGGATGACGTAGAGCCTGTGGCGTATCGTGGATGGCGTATCGTGGATGACGTAGAGCCTATGGCGTATCGTGGATGGCGTATCGTGGATGACGTAGAGCCTATGGCGTATCGTAGATGGCGTATCGTGGACGACATATCGTGGATGACACGTCCTGAAATTTGTATTCAGTGGCCTAGACATAAAGCTAAGCAAGTCATCGCTCACGCGCTATGTTAGTTGGGTCCGGGATCTATTTGATGCCTGTAGGCCTACTACATCGTTGTTCCTCTGAAAACAAAACATGACGTTTAATGTGTATATATGTGCCTTCAGTCGTTGTTTATTGAAAAAGAAAATCACTTACATGCTCTTCCAAATGAAGCCAAGAAAATAAGTCATTCATTTGCCACCCAACCAATCCAGCCTGCTAACCGATACAAATGGAGTCCATATATAGATCTATGTTAAGAGAGAGCTACTGAGGAAGCGCGACAACATGGGAACCATTACATCACCACCGACCTCTTGTCTTTAAATTAATACACTGACAAATATAGCATAATCTCCGACCTCCCTCTCTTACACATGGCCCTCCGCCCACCACCACACGCCCCTTGCCCTACCACCGCAGCCATTGAGACCTACGCCCTACTCGCCGGCTGGGCTCTCCCTTATAGTGACCGGAAAGACACGCCCCAGATTGTACGCAATTTGGCATAAACCTAATTGCTTCTTACCAAATGGCCCGCAATGATCGGTCTACCGTTCCGTCGCCGTCCCTCGGCCAACCCTCTTCCCTCTCCAATGTGGGGCAAAGAAGACGGTCGTCCCGTGGCTGATTGAGGCGTGGTCCGCTATCAGGCAAAACGGCGACAAAATAGGGGACAAATAATGACCCCTGCCACTGGTGCAAGGCCAAGGTCTGTCGGCGGTGGCACGCACTTTACTGCGCCCATCAATTGATCCAACCGCGACCCTTAGTACGACACGACCAGGGTAGCAATGACGTAGTATTGAAGTTTTCGTGGATTACGTATCGCGGATGACGCATCGTAGATGATGTATCCTGTATGACGTATCGCGGATGAAGTATCGTGAAGGACGTACCGTGAATGACGTATCGTGGATGACGCATCGCAGATGACGCATCGTAGATCATGTATCGTGTATGACGTATCGTGGATAGCATATCGTGGATGACGCATCGTGGATGACGTAACTTGGATGATGTATCTTAGATCATTTATCTTGGATGATGTATCTTAGATGATGTATCTTGGATGATGTATCTTGGATGATGTATCTTGGATGATGTATCTTAGATGATGTATCTTGGATGATGTATCTTAGATGATGTATCTTGGATGATTTATCTTGGATGATGTATCTTGGATGATGTATCTTGGATGATGTATCTTAGATGATGTATCTTGGATGATGTATCTTGGATGATGTATCTTGGATGATGTATCTTGGATGATGTATCTGGGATGATGTATCTTAGATGATGTATATTGGATGATGTATCTTAGATGATGTATCTTGGGTGATGTTTTGTGGATCACATATCGTGGATGACGTATCGTGGATGACGTGGGTGATTGGTCGTAACATGCATATTAGGCGAGGATTGAGCGTCCTAGCTAACATATATACATATATACTTATATTTGATAAATATTTGATATTTTATTGTGCACGCCCAACATTTGTTCCTTCATTTTGTATTTCGTTTGCATTAATTGATTCGTTCGTAGTCTGTACTTTGGGCCTGGTGGCCTTGGAAACGGAAATAAAGTCAATCCAATACCTTTTTTTACTGGATACATGACATACATCAGACGTAAAGGAAGCAAATTCATCCTGATTCTAGTTTTGGGCAGGCCCGACCCGTTATTCTGAATTTCTTTGCCTCGATACGTATTGTCGAGTGGCGATATCGCAAGGACAGCACGAACGGTGAATTGGTGTTTTAGGCCGTTGTTGTATATATATATTGTTAAACTGAGCCATAGATCACCTCCCTGGGGAGATGAACGATTAATGGATGACGTATGCCTCATAGTAGGTGGCCGAGCCCGGACTCGAAGCCAGGGCATGCTGTGGGGTCCCACACAAATCAGATAATAAAGATTTCCTTGATCTGTAGCATGTACATCTGGAACAGTCACCCTTATGATAATGGTTAATTACAGGTACAGGTCAGAAAATATTAGAATTTCTGCCAGATGGCATTCTCCTCTCCTGAGAGTCATCCGATTCACACACTTTATTTTGTGTTGCACGTGGTACATGGAAGCTTACACTACATACATTATACATACACTATACATACGTAAGTGTCCCAAGGAAAACTAATGTGTTTGCAATAAGTGAAAAAGGGGAGTGTTGCCATAGCCAAGATCGTGACTCCAAAACCTGGCGCGATTGATTGAATAAAGGACATGTTTACAATGACAGTTAATATGATACATATATGTATATCATTAACATATTTCGCTATATATGGAAAAGAATAACAGGTATGTCGTGGACCATATGCAATTAAGGTCAAACACATCGGTCGAAGGTGGACTGACATCGGATACGGTATCTGCCCCCTCAACACACAGATGGTATATCAGTTATGTTGAAATGCGATGCCATAGAAGGATTCAGGTGGCGACTAAGTTCATAAGCAACACGACAGCGCTTCGGGTGAATTCTTATCGCTATTGAAGTGCAAAAAGGAGTACAAAATGACGCATGTATGATGGACAGCAGCAGAAAACGGGTGGAAAGAAAATTGCATGGAATACACTGTGTAAAAGAAAGCTTCAGATTCAGTGCGCCGAATAAAGCATTTGGACTACAGCATAAAACATGCAGCGCTTTATGTGCAGCACTTGGAATACAATGTATATCATTAAATATGTAGCGCTTTGAGTGAAGCACTTGGCATACAGCATTAAATATGTAGCGCTTTGAGTGAAGCACTTGGAATACAGCATTAAATATGTAGCGCTTTGAGTGAAGCACTTGGAATACAGCATTAAATATGTAGCGCTTTGAGTGAAGCACTTGGCATACAGCATTAAATATGTAGCGCTTTGAGTGAAGCACTTGGAATACAGCATTAAATATGTAGCGCTTTGAGTGAAGCACTTGGAATACAGCATTAAATATGTAGCGCTTTGAGTGAAGCACTTGGAATACAGCATTAAATATGTAGCGCGTTGAGTGAAGCACTTGGAATACAACATTAAATATGTAGCGCTTTGAGTGAAGCACTTGGAATACAGCATTAAATATGTAGCGCTTTGAGTGAAGCACTTGGAATACAGCATTAAATATGTAGCGCTTTGAGTGAAGCACTTGGAATACAGCATTAAATATGTAGCGCTTTGAGTGAAGCACTTGGAATACAGCATTAAATATGTAGCGCTTTGAGTGAAGCACTTGGAATACAGCATTAAATATGTAGCGCTTTGAGTGAAGCAGGAGTATAACAAGAATACAACACTACAAGTGAAAATGTAGCCTTAATATGTAACACAATGAATAAAGCATTGATTTGCCAGATGCAATTATTTAGAATGAAACATTTGGTAGACAACTTAAATGCAGCGCACGAATAAATCATTAGAATGAAGCATTAAATGAATCACATTAGAATGAAGCATTAAATGAATCACATTAGAATGAAGCATTAAATGAATCACATTAGCTCTAAGAATGAAGCATTAAATTAATCACATTAGAGTGAAGCATTAAATGAATCACATTAGAGCATAAAGCATTTGGTGGACAGCGTAGAAACTGTAGCATATCGAATAAAGCATTTAATGGATGGCGTAACAACTGTTGTATAACGTAACAATTGTAGCAAGTTGGATCAAGCATTTGGCGGTTAGCGTAAAACTGTAGCACATGGATAAACCACTTTGTGGACAGCATAACAACTGTAACACATGGATAAACCAACTTGCGGAGAGCATAACAACTGTAGGCACATGGATAAACCACTTTGCGGAGAGCATAACAACTGTAACACATGGATAAACCACTTTGTGGAGAGCATAACAACTGTAGCACATGGATAAACCACTTTGCGGAGAGCATAACAACTGTAGCACATGGATAAACCACTTTGCGGAGAGCATAACAACTGTAGCACATGGATAAACCACTTTGCGGAGAGCATAACAACTGTAGCACATGGATAAACCACTTTGCGGAGAGCATAACAACTGTAGCACATGGATAAACCACTTTGCGGAGAGCATAACAACTGTAGCACATGGATAAACCACTTTGCGGAGAGCATAACAACTGTAACACATGGATAAACCACTTTGCGGAGAGCGTAACAACTGTAGCACATGGATAAACCACTTTGCGGAGAGCATAACAACTGTTCAGTAGCACATGGAAATAATCTATGGAAAGGAGCGTTAAAATAGTAGCACGTGATTTGAAACAAGACGTGCAATTCTGGCCCAAATCCCCGAAAGACTATGATCGCTAATTTGATATGATGTAGATGTACTTGTAATTTGCGGTATTGAGACTCGTTATTCAGATTATCGTTCCAGTAAAGAATTACTTCGATAGAAACTGTAGCACATGGATTCTATATTTGACCGTGTTTGCAGAACCTTGAAATGAAATTTGCCCCAGTCGAGGTGTGTCTGAGCAGAGGAACGAAGCTTCACCTAGCGAACAACATACTTGGCCCGTTAGGTGGAAACTACATGCACACTTGGTTTGAATAAATGATGTATATATATTATTATATATATAATTATATTGTACATATTTTGTAATCTCTAATTTGAGTTTTGGTCGGAGTGTTGGATTAGTGCCTCCTTCTTGCGGAAATGTAAGAGCAGACAACAAAACAGTCCAGTTTGGATGTGATGAACCATTCAAAGATAGAAGGTTCTCCTCTCTGATGGGGCGAGCGGTCCAAACAAAAACTCCCTCCCCCCACAATACACTCCGTCCCTCTAAACCCTCCAGTGAACTTGGGGATAATAGACATATATAATTTATGCAAATTGGCGACGGGCCATTCAGGTATATATGGCACGGGGTAGGGTAGGGGGTTGGGTGTATGATCCTAGCATTAGTAGGGTTTTGGGTGTATGATCTTAGCATTAGGCGTATTCGTTTCTCCTCCCTGCCCCAAGTACACCCCCAACGAGGGAAGGGTTTGCCTTGGCCCGTGACATCATTGGCTGCGGCACCCGGCTTGGGCAGCAAGCCGCGCGTGGCCAGAGTGGGAATGCCCTGGTCAGGGCGGTGCACATGGAGGCTAAACCAATGGGCTGACCCCCACGATGTCGTCACAGATCACGGACAGATCACGTGCCTGCAAAGCCAGCTAGTCAGGCGTTACCGCGACACGATTACCTTACGAAACGTAGGTGGGCTACATAACGTACAAACATCGCGCGCGGCAATGATAGGACTGGGGGACGGTTCAGGTTCCATGCAACCAAGTCCGGGCGGTCCAGCGAATGCCTTTCGTACGCCATCAACAGCGCCGGCCTGATTGGCTCTTGCCATGCAAGGGCCGAGTGGTGGTGCGTGCATGGTGGTGGAGGCGACGAGAGGTAGGGTGCTGTGACATTAACCGCCGCCCCCGGCCGCCAAGCGTTGTTAATGGAAACAGAAGATTAGCTGGCCTCGATGGCAGGTGCGGCTCACGCGCCCCGCACGAGAGATGGCCATCCTCCAAGTGACATTTCCTACGTTGTATATAGCGTCAACATCTGGGGGCTACACGTGATTGAGTGAGCGACATCGCTCGTACCCCCCCCCCCCCCCCATGCAGGTCCGCCACCTCTCACCTTATTTACCCCGTTACCCCGGGGATGTGATTGTGCAGGTGTATTAATTCCTAATGCGATCAAATACCTCTTCGCGATTGCTTTAATTAATGCATCTGCTAAATATACATATAGCAACGTTGATCTCCCAAGCAAAGAGTGAGCGTGGGAGCTTTAACGATGACTCGCTTTCTCCCCGTATGATATATGTAAACAATGTATTCAGTGTAAATAGACAATGTATTTAAAGTGAATAAACAATATATTTAATAATATATTTAATGTGAATAAAAATTGATTGAATGAAAATAAACAATTTATTTAACAATTTATTTAATGTGAATAAACAATTTGTTCAACGTGAATAAACAATCCATTTAATTTGAATAAGCAATTGCTTGAATGTGAATAAGCAATTGATTGAATATGAATGAACAATTGATTGAATGTGAATAAACGATTTTATTTATTGCGAATGAACAATGTATTTATTACCAATAAATAAGTTATACCTTAACTTGGCAGATTCTTATTTTAATCGTCTTATGTGCATCTTAAATTAAGCCACATATACCACTAAAATAGGCCGGCAGATGCGTAACCAAGATCATTCATTTCAACTACAAAAGTAACGTCCGGGTGTGTGTGTGGGGGGGGGGGTGCCTTTCCCCACGAGGTGCTTTGAACCTTAAATGTGTAATGCGTAAAAGTGACGTGTAGGTTGGCGGAGTGGTCGTGACCTACTAAACTACTAAACCCCCCTAAACGCATGTGACACTCAAGAATATATATATTTTTTTCAAACTTGCCAATAAACAAATACAGCAAAATGAACCGACAAAAAATAGAAAAATTGGCATTGGTTGAGGAGACTCCCATTAAGACTTGTAAGTCGCTAGCATGGAAGCCACCTATAAAATGCAAAAACAGTATAAAAAACAAAGAAAACACACAATACGTCGAAAGAACAAGCAAGTGCGGATAAGACGAAAATATAAAACGCAATATGTCACTACAGAAAGTTAATGGATAAGAAAATCAATGGATTGTAGGTAGCGAAATATATTATGGACCGCTATGTGCGTAGCTTAAAGGGAACCGCCAGCCCGGCCTCTAACGCTGCTTTACCGATTCATATAATATCCAATTGTCTATTCTCCAAATTATAGAATTTTTCGTTCTATCTGTAGCTCACAATAAAATTTAGAAGTGACCGCCAGGCACAATTCCGCCGCCTACCCAGGCGGCAGCCCTTTTTGGAGGTGTGTCCGCGATTGACCAATCAGGAAGCGATAGTCTAATTTATTCAAAGCGGAAATTGCGCCTATTGTGTGAGCAAAACAAGAGCGCGTGATAATCGCTAATATAAATAGCTGCGATTCTATCTCCAATCATGGCATTGTTGCGGAGTCAATCGTCGCATGACGTATATCAATTTGTTTAGACGGTACTTTTCTATGAAACACTAAGATCTTGCGCTACTGTGCGGCTTGGAACTGCCGCTGTTCATCTGTAAATCGCGGCCCTGATCTCTCTCTTCGCGAGTTATAACGTAAGGCGGTGCCACATGAATAGTCACAATATGCGTCACTGCTCCCGGCAAAATGGCGCTCTGCTTGACATTGCTGGGGGCGGGTTGCCTTAATTTTGTTCTCCTTACCAGTCGGCCGAAATGAAGCGTTAACACTCGCCAATTTAATTTTAAGATGTAAACTTTCGGTGCAGATCGCGATTAAATTAGGTTGGACGCCCGCTTTAACATTATTTATTACATGAGTAGCGGTGAGGGCTGTTACATTCATAGGCGTGCGAAATGATGATCATATTTTTTATGTAGTTAAAAGAAACCTTGAAACTATGTGATTTTGCTTTGTCCAAAATGATTTGTGGAGTGTCATTCATTATGGTTGGGACATTGTGTCTAATGCGATGATCGGCAAACTTATGTTTTGTTCTTGGGATGTAAAAAGTGTGACTTTGTCTGGTATTATAATTATGTATGGCGTGAACTCTTGGGAAAGACCAGGTTTGACAGAATTATTTTTTAGGAAATTTTCAAAGAATTAACCTTCATATGCCTTACCATGACTGCAAGTATCTATTTTGGATGCCTTTAATTTGTAACAAAAAATTTCATTCTCAATGACCAAATCTGACTAATGACTTTAGATCAGAATACGCTAAGTTGAGGAAGATAGCGGGTAGACCATTGCTATATGTTAAACGATTTTGCAGCATAGCATTAGAAGTTTACAAGATCATCGACAAGATTGGGCCCATGCCGTTACCTCCATGGCATGCATAACATAATGGAAAGCAATTACATTTTTAAAAATGGGCTAATTATATGTATGCCACGCGTTAAGACAACAGCTTATGGCCAAAATTTAGTAAAGTATCAAGGTAACCAGCTATGGGATATGCTCAACAAGGAAACGAAAGCCAAATCTGACAAGGAATTTAAAACAATCATTATACGTCATTAGCAATTGTGCTAATGTTTATTGTTGGCTTTAACATACCGCCGTTAAATAAAAATTTATCCTATCTTTTATCCTATCTATCTTAAACCCGCACCTCTGGTATGGGTAGCACACCCCCACCACTGCAATAATTAAGGTAGTACCCCCCGCTCGGTCGGGGCGTAGACGTTTTACCGCCCAATTTAAATCCGCTCGGAAGGGGTATTTTTTTGCGGCAATTCGCTCTATGAACGCCCATTTTCAGTCTCCCCCCCCCCCCCTCACCGGTCGCAAGTTTTCAAGTATATCTCTATAGGGGTGTCTTTTTCCTCTCAAATGTCCGCTCCGTCAGGCATCAAGGGTCACCCGCGGACTCTGCCCCCACCCCCACCAGATTCGTACAACCCTGCCCCCCCCCCCACCCCCCCATGCATCCTCCCCCGGGAATGCCCCCACCTAAGGGTGAGCTGACGATGGTCAGAAAAACTGAAGCGGTTCTGCCCTCCTCCAACATTTTGATTTGAAGATATAAGGGTATTTGAAAAAGCTATTTTACTTGATCGCTACAGAACAGTATAATTACATTGAATATTTTTCAGGCGATAATACACAGATATATTGCGAAATGTTGTAATCGTCCCACGAATTATTGGGGAGCACCATGAAACCCACTTCCGGTCTCCAAGCTGACAACAATGGCGGATGTAAACAACGCAGAGGCAGCTGCGAGGTCTATTCAAAAACTCCGGCTAGATGACAACGTATTTGATAACTTGAGGAAACAAAATGCAACGGCAGATCAGACGAAGGTTAAAGAATACTTTGAAAAGTTTGACTTGGATAGGTAAGACGCCAGAATTTTCGCCTGCAAGCGAAACCTTTTGTTCAGTTCGAACTTCGCAGTGGCAGTGGCAGTAGGGTCTATAGACAGAACGGCCGTATGGGGCGCCGTATGGTCTCCCCACCCTTTAGTATGGGTGGGGGAGGAGGCGGTGGGGGTTGAGAGCTTTAAATTTGAATCCTCAGATACCAGAAAGGCATGATTTGTAAATGTATATAAAATATTGCTTTAAAAAACCTTTGCATTATCTTTTTTCGTTTGAGTTGTTTTAACAAAATGCCAATTAATTTAGTCCATTTTGACACCTCACCCCAGCATGAGCCTCCCCTGCCTCCACCCTCCACTGCACACTATGCATATGGCCCGCCAATCAACCCGGCTGCTAGCTTTACATACCACCTCTCCCCATAGCCCTAGTACATGCCTCTCCTACCACGTCCGTAAACGGAGCAAGGGTGAGAGCCATGCTGCTCACCAGGCCTAAAATTAGAAATCGCGGATTACAAGAAAACATACTACCCACCAAAGAAATCCGACGAAATTCATAAAAGCTTCAGGAACATAGTGAAGCACATTGACGGGTAGGCACTGTATATTTAATCTGTAAGAACTTTCAACTTGAGCCACCGGTCTTCGATTTCTAAATTTAGGCCTGGTGAGCGGCATGGCTCTCACCCTTGCTCCGTTTACGGGCATGGTCAGAGAGGCATGTACCAGGGCTACTCTCCCCACACCCCCATAGACCACTACCCTACACAAGTTTACTGTCATTTACGACAGCGACATATGACATCCTATGATCTTGGCCCACTGATAGGAGTTAAAAAAGAACTCACTAGCTGCCTGTATTTTGTGTCAATCATATCAGTGCATTGTAGCTCTGGTGGGTGGGCAGGGGGCAGGAGAGAATGAGTCTGGTAGGTGTAGGGGGGGCATGGGAGGGGCAGGGCAAGATGTTGAATGTCTTTTTCACTTTTTATACTCAAAGTATGTGAGCCTTGTGGCAATCAATAAACATAAACAGACAGGGTTCGTAGACATGACAAGCCTCCCCCTCCCAACCTCGCTAGTCTTATAAACCGCTGAAATCTCATAATTCACCCATCCTCCCTCGTCCAGCTCAAAATCTCTTTTCAGACTAAACAAATGGGCTGCCAGCTTCTGTAATGGCTAACTAGTGTCACTAACACCTACCCCCAACCCCCCTCCACCTACGATGGCTTCCAAGACATAGCAAGTTCAAAGTCAGACACTAGGCTTGCCTAGACAGCTATTTGAGATGAGGCCGCCAATCCATACTCACGGGGAACATTAATGTGGATATACCGGTATACACTTTTTTTCTGATACCAAATTGCTCGGATGTCACTTTTTCTGATGCATTGAGGTAACAGCGTTCATAATATCATCACAAATCGGTGCTTTGTAGGATAGGTCTACTTGTTCTGTGTCAGTCAGTTGAGTGTTGTTGGTGGATTATGTATTAGCACTCTGTAGCCCGAGATGGTGTTTATTGGTATAGGGTAATTCACCAATGTAGTTCCAATCTGCCTATATCTAGTTCTGATCTATGGTTTTCGGTAGACCATCATATCGCATTGGATACATCATATCGCCCTGAAAACAGTATCATTGCAATGAATAAGTGCTTCATCCATATATACCAGTGTTTTTAACATCGCCCGCCGTAAACCACAGCTCGAAACAAGATCGGAAATGCATTTAGTGAATAACCCTGAAGAGTATTTGCTTTAAAAAACTAATTATGCAGCGAAAAATAACTAAAACTGGTTGAGATGTAAATAACACTTCTATTCTACATAAATCGCCACTGTATAAGGCCACTTTGACTGCTGTCCGTTTTGACTGCTGGGTGATTTGACTGTTTAAGTGTACAGGGGAAAGGGGTGTTACCTCATATGCGGCTGGGGAATGGGACCCTGTCTCGCTACTCCAGGCAGACAGCCAACTCACCTGATCCTAAAATAATGACATGTTATTATATTTCATATTATTGCAGAACACTGGAAGAACATTTTTCACTTGTTTGTCACTTTCTAATTGACAAATCAATTATAAATGAATGAAAGCCCATAAACCTACCAATACAGATGTCTCAATATATATCCTCAGCAATTGCTCTTATATGACCCAGCTTGACATGACATTAACAAATTAGGTCCCAGCCAAAAGCTGTTCCTATACATACTTCACACCTCTGTCTAGGTCACCTATTTCTTCCATCCACCTACCAGGCTACTGTACCATATAAAACATATAAGATTGGACCTTGGAGATTACTGTTGTGTTTTTATCTAAAAAATCTCTTCCCATTGGGACCAAATGATCTATTCTGTATGATAAGCAAGACAGACTTCAGGGGGACTAACATGAAGAACCCATTCCTTGAAAATAACTTGTTTTTCCATGTTAAGTGTTTACTTTGCTACATTTCTACCTTTAAATGATCAGTGGCACTTCATGGCAGGTTGACAAAAGAGCATAGGGGGGGTGGGGGATTAACATATATCAATGATCTTAATTAGACCAGATTGGACCCCTCATAGATGAGATATAGACTATAGATACTTGCAACCAGACTGTAAGTTTGACAGCGTGGCCGAATGTAATAGTCAGTAGGGGCTAGGGGTGGATGCACTGCCATTTCTGAGCTGAGGCCTCACGTTATATATCCACAACATGAGGGACTTTACTCATTGAGTTTGGTTTTATGCTATGTACAGCCAAGAGAGTTAACAATCCCACAGGATCTCGCTCTGGCCCAAACACTGTATATTCGATATAGAGGTGGAATATGTTCCACTAAGCCCAGCTGATTTTACTCTGTCTGTGTTTTTTTTTTGTACTGCACCAAAAATTTGTTGGTATATGATCACTTATCTGCCTCATACATAGTTAACATTCAGACAATGTGTCCAGGACGTTTCTGCAAAAGGTCTTTAAAATCACATTGAATGTGTAAATGTGCTGTATCAGCAGCTCTGAATATGGAAATAATGAAAATTTTTCTCAAATGCGGGGTGAGGGGGCATGATATTTTAACTTGAGTGAAATAATATTGCTGTCTTCTTTAATACAGTATTCTGGATATATATGTATAAAGCATTGGTAGATAGGATTTAATGCAGAATCATGTGATTTACGATGCAAATGAGACATTAGTTTATTAGGCATTTCTGTAATCCATGCCCCAAATGAATCAGATTTAGCCTGTGAAGAGAGTGAAGTGAGAAGGCATGCCATGACCCGTTTTCAATTTTTTGACCTTGTAAAATCACCACTTGTTATTGGTAATACTATACCATAGAGGTCTTATCCATTGTACTTGTGAAAATCGTTAAAGTTTTATATGTGATTCCTAATTACCCAATTTATTTCTTACAATGGAGAGTACCTTCATTTGTATAATTCAAGATAAGTGTTTAGCCTAACATATCTCCCCAGCTCCCTTCCACAATGGAAGGAAACTCACGAAATTCCCAGAGTGTGGGGAACATTTTTTTTTATTTTTTTTTTTAATCTGAACCTTTTCAACATATTCGGCCTTGGGTGGGATGAAAGGAGGTGGCTGAGGCTTAATTTGTGATGCTGGTGGCTAACAAATGGGTCGTCAAGGACATGAGCCCGGAAGGCCTGCTCAGTTAATGGGTATCATTAAGGCCTGGGGGTCAGCTCTAGCGGTCCCTGGCATTAAGACACGGCGATGTAGCCCTGACCAACGTCACGCCCACCCTCTTAATTGGCCAAAAACCGGATCGCTATCGGTTGAACCATAGTTATTCATACCAGAGGTAAGCAACCGCCAAACTATTATGGTTTCATTCTCTGCCGGAAAGGCCAGAAGGCAATGCTATGCTTGGGTGATACATGATGCAGGGCGGATCCAGAAAATCTAAAGGGGGGGGCCGGTTTCAGGGTCGGATGTGGCTGTGGGTCAGTCAGGCATATACGGTGTTTCCTTCTCATTTATTAATCATGCGCCCTTTCACTTAGATACTGGTATGTTGATATATGGATATATTTACTATAATACCTTTCCTTTCATCATGTACACGTGTGATCGGTTCTGATTTGTACAATGAGAACAATTGTCATAATAGAGATGATGTGTAGCATAAAACTGAACAGTATCCTGAAATAGATAGCATTTTCTCCTTTGAGCTTCATGCTATGCATATTACACTCAGTGGTTCAAATCCCCTCACCTTGTGGCTAAGTTCTCATCCCGTGTTCACTAACTCTAGTTCAGTGCTACAAATTATGACGCGTGGCATAGTTGTGGTTGGACGATAAGTCGCACGTGTCTCGTTCTAGCTAGGACATGTTTAAAGGCCTACGGATTGACGGATTACCATTATCAGTGTGGCCAGGCGTTACTTTGCCACCCGGCCATGCCAACCTCGTGCTCAGCGGACGATCGAACTGGAAATAGCTTGTACATTTTACAGTATATGAAGGTAGACATATAACGCTTATATACTCAAAAAGCAAACAGGGCCGTCCGATTGCGCCACTGGGTTAGAGCGCTTGCATTCAGCGCTCTGACCACCTGAGAGCCTAACGGCGCGTGGGTCAGTGGTTCGAGTCCCACTGTGGCCATGTCTGTGTGGTTGCAGGATACAGATCCCTTGTTTTTCTTCGCAAAGAGTAGGAGGTTACCCCGGGGACATGGCTCCGCTCTCCCCCTCCTTCTGCCATTGGCGCGACATGACGAGAATTGGTTAAAGCGTCCTGAATATACAACCCATCAAAAACCAAACAGAACACCAGTGACAGTGTGATCTTTAACTTTCTGTGAATCATAAACGATTCAAAATTACTTATTATTTCGAGAGGTTCAAGGACCCTGTTCAGCCATTATGTGTACGAAAGCGATCCATTATCGATCTTCTAGCTTTGCATGTCACTACCTTATGCTTATTACCTTACCCTCTTGCAGAGATGGCTTCTTGGACGCTTCAGAATTCTCCACGTTGCTGCAGCATGTGTTCAGCAACAAGGGCGTCCCCTACGCCATCTCAGACAAGCAGCAGGCAGACATGCTGAAACTTCTGGATGAGAATCAGGTGGGCTTATGGTTGTTGCCAAGGGTTCTTTCGCCTGTCGTTCCACCTCTATGTCGCTATACCCGGTAGATAAAATGCAAAGACCAATTGGCTTCATCTTGAGTACACCAGTATCGACCTCTTCATCAAGTTCATAAGTACTCAGTTGCCCGACCCTTTAATAAGCCGGTTAGCTGCTGTCCAACCAGCTAGTCATACGCAACACCGGTTTATAAGTTAGTTTATAAGGTTCTACTGTAGCATGAAGTGAAGACTATATCAGAAAACAAAAACACGAATGTTATTTCTTGAAATTCATCTATCTTGTTAGTCATACATTCATGTTAATTTTGTTAATCGTGCAGTTATGTTAATTTTGTTAATCGTTCATGAACTAAATGTTAAAGTTGCATGTGGAGCTCTTTCCCGCCAAAACTAATGAGGTCAAAATACATATAAGAATCAGTCCCTGAATCATTAAAGACTTCTTTTATCTATACTCCACCCATACCAGACTGCCAAATATTGTCTCTTAGCCTTGTCCGTGATATCAATTTACCAAAAGTTTTCATTTTAGTGGTAAACGTCATCAGTTTGTGTGCTTCGCGATGCTTTGGTATAAGTAGCAGTGCCGCGACCGAGTTCTGTGGTGTCGCGGGATTGACACGTTTGCCACACCACAGCCGAAACGGCGATGTTTATCAGGTTTCTGAATTTATAGAATGAAACAATCGAGTTTTCTGCAAATTTTGATATAAATTTCGCCTAGGCTTAGTTTTGGCGGGAAAGAACTCCACATGCAACTTTAATTTAGTTACCGGTAATCTTACAATTTTGTTTATCGTGCATTTATGTAAATTGAACCATTTTTAATGTACATATCACTCAAGTCTACGGTATACTTATCTAATAAAGATACGGTCATCTTAGATCACAGTTTTGTTGCGTACCCTTTATTTCAGATATTCTCACATATCAAATATATTGAAGTTAATAACAACAAATATGTACAACATCAATGCTATGTCTGCCTTTTGTTGTCCTGGCTTTGCCTGCCAGTAAATCTTCATTTTAAAATGATTTTCCATTGCTGCATGTATTAAAACATATATTTTCTTTTTTGGTAATATTATGTCTTTGCATTCATATTTTCAGGATGGAAAAATAGACATGGAAGAGTTCAAAGTGTGTTGGATCCATTGGCTGAAACAAGTAAGTTCCCACAACCATTGTTATGGTATTCTCCCTAGAAGTTTGGCATTGGTTTATTCCTTACGGCGTGTAAACAGATGTGACCCAACATGCACAGTCACAATCATCACCATCTACTATTTTCAGCTTAATCTGATATTTTATATTACCCGTTAATTCATAATTGTCGGCGTCACTGGATACTCCTAACGTATGAAGATGCAAAATGCATGTACATTTCATAATCTTTATCTTCACATCTTGTTCTTCATTAACATGAAAAAAATTAATACAGATCCACGTAACAGCTCGATTTCTATTGGCCCCATTACTATGTTCAGCTTAAACTGTTATATATATATTAAATAATAATATTCGGGGTCACTGGATGTTCTTAATGTATTTACTAGATACTTTAACATTTGCAACATACTTACATGTAAATGTATGACAAAATATATCTTGGCAATGAGATTTACTGGCTGCATCGCTGCTTTTTCCCCTAGATTCTGGATCCGGTGTCTGCGCTAATTATTGTGGATGTCCAGAACGACTTCATCTCTGGCACGATGGCCATCAAGGACTGCCCGGCGGGCCAGGACGGGGCGGCCGTGGTGCCCACCGTCAACGCCATGCTGGACGCGGCTAGGTTTGACCTGGTGGTGTACTCCGCCGACTGGCACCCAGACAACCACATCTCCTTCATCGAGAACGTCAGGCAGCGAAAACTGCACCCCAGCACCAAGGTCAGGGTCGTTGGGGTCGGCGAGTCGGTGTCGTGGACCCCTGGGGGGTTACGGTCAAGGTCGTGCTTTGTATAGTATGCACCAGCAAAGTCGAGGTCATTTTTAGTGTATGTACGGGCAAGGTCATTGTCAGTGTAGGCACAAGTATAGCCAGTGTTATTATCATTGTGTTTGCCGGAATAATCAGGGTCATTGTTAGTGTAATTACCGTCAAGGTCATTGTCAATGTAGACACTAGCATAACCAGTGTTATTATCATTGTGTGCGCCAACCAGGTGAAGAGTCATTGTTTGTGGGCGTACCGGCAACGGCAGGATCATTGTCAATGTACGCACCAGCATAGTGAAGGTCATTGTCCTTCACTAGGCATTATCAGCGTCATTGTGTCTCCGTCAGACTGTTACAAACGTTACTCGCCCATGTCCACTGTGTTGTGGATCTCTGGAGCCTCCAGACTGATAGCTACAGGTGGTGTCTGTGAGATCCAGGGACGCTTAGATATGTATATGGACACATGTGTTTCATTTGTCGCTTCAGGTTTCGGCAGAAAATGCGGAGAACCTGGACACTGTGGTGTTTGCCGGTCCGCCAATCACAGAGCAGAAGATGTGGCCCGCCCACTGCGTACAACACTCGTGGGGCGCCGAGCTGCACCCAGACCTCAAGGTACAGGTCACATACTGCCATTGCTATGTCTGTGTTTTACTGGATTCCTCATGCTTTCGCGATGACGATGTATCTGTTGCATTAATATACCTGGTATCAGTCCCTGACCGACATTCCCGGACTGGATTCAGCGTTTCTTGGGGATTATAATGGTCAGCAGGTGACTAGTCGTTCGATTAATGTCGCAATGAAGATTACCGCTGTTCAGTATGAACACATTGGCTCAAAGTCAAATCTGTATACATGTTTGGTTGCCATGAAGTCGTAAAAACACCTATCTATATGTAGAGTTCTGTTCTTGTGTGTGTGTTTTTAGATAGTCCCCAACGCGCTGTACATCAACAAAGGAACCAATCCAGAGATAGACAGTTACTCGGCATTCTGGGACAACAAGAAGCTCTCTCAGACCAGTCTCGTGGATCAACTAACCCGCCATGGAGTCACAGATATCTACGTCTGCGGCCTGGCCTACGACGTCTGTGTGGGTCAGTGACAATAGGGTGTGGGTCAATGACAATAGGGTGTGGGTCAGTGACAATAGGGTGTGGGTCAGTGACAATAGGGTGTGGGTCAGTGACAATAGGGTGCTGTGTGGGTCAGTGACAACAGGGTGCTGTGTGGGTCATTGACAACAGGGTGCTGTGTGGGTCAGTGACAATAGGGTGTCGGTAAGTGACAATATGGTGTGGGTAAGTGACAATAAGCTTTGCCTAGTGGATAAGTGACAATAGGGTGTGCTGTGTGGGTCAGTCACTCTGTCTGTGTGTCTCTCGCAGGTGCCACAGCTCTGCACGCCCTGGAACACGGGTTCCGGACTTCGCTGGTAGAGGACGCCACAAGAGGCGTCTTCCTGTCCGACATCGAGACGACTCGACAGAAACTGACACGCCAAGGAGCCGCAATCGTGACGGCGGATCAGGTGACCCCCCCCCCCCCTCACGACACCCTGCGCCCCGACATACACAGTTTCATCGACTTCTCTTAAATGTTAAATTACTTTAATCATGGAAAAGTTAATAATACGAATTGTAAATTTAGTAAGGGAAACAAAGGGTATTATTTCTTTTAAAATTCCTTTACCACTTTCAGCCCAAAATGTTTTCGTGCCTATATTTCTGACATTGATAGCGTTTAAGTAATGTATCTTGTGTAAAATGTTAGCGTTTAAGTAATGTTTCTTGTGTCAAATGTTAACGCTTAAGTAATGTTGCTTGTGCAAAAAAATATAAGCTACACGAGATATATGCTACGTGTAATTAAAACCGGTTTCGAAGTCTGGAAAATTGCTGACGTGGGCCTCGGAGTCGCGTTTTTCAAAAAATGTTGATGCTTCTGACTTGACAATATGGTAATTGTTGGTGTGTATCGTTTATCAGGTGGCAGACATGGTCAACGCATTGGACCGAAGGCCGGAGCTGGGCCACCAGGCGGCGCTGAATGTCGCCATGGCGCGCAATCTCGTCAAGGAGGCCGCTAGGGGGAGCGACGGCGTTGCATCACCATGACGACACCGCCGCTGCCATGGCCTGCTGACGTTGCCATGACGACACTGCTGACGTCGCATCCCTCAAATCAATATGGCGTTACCGCTATCGTTTGACGTTATGTGTTCCTGACATTTCTGCTGACGGTCAATATGCTATATCCCCCCCCCCGTCCTGTCCGTTACCAAGCAACTCAGACCTTTGTCGAAGTCTTATTATTCGCTTCTCGATAATCTTCCATTGCCCTGTTTATTCATGCTGCGGGAGAGCACTATACGCGTTAGCATGCACAGCGCGGTCGTATTCAGTCCTAACGCTTGGTCGTGCCGACTTCTTAGGGTAAACTCGCATAGGGTAGACACAGCATTTTGTACTCAGACACTATTTACTGTCCGTCCGATAATGTACGTCGCGGATCTGCGCGAGAGATTTGTTGGGGGTCAACGTGTACAGTGCTCCTTTACCCTCCCCTCCTCCCTCGTTCGCTCCCCCACCCCCGTACGCGGCCATCCCGGCGAAGTGACCACATGAAGCCGTAGCCAAAGACGAGGTGAGGTCGATGGGTGAGGGGGGGTGGGGGGTGGGGTAGAAGCCGACGAGTGCAATAAGCCGGTGATACATAAGAGGGGGGGGGGGCAGGCTTTCTCTTGGTAGGGGTACTTAAGGTTGTTTGCAGTGTGACCCGCTGTACAGGGGGACTCTGTACTCACCTCCCTCAACATCTCAACTGAATATATACCATAATAATTAAATTCATATATGCGATCTGTCTAAAAAATGTATCCCCCTTTTATCCCGAAGTGTTTTTTCAACGTACTTGCTGTTCTCGGATATTATCAGCCCAGGTGTGCAATGTTTGTTACCGCTGTGTTGGTAACTCAGCAGTGTCTTAGGTCCATGTGAAGCTATAGGCGCACACTGTTCGAAAGCACCTGGTCGTTTCATTATATATAGGAACCACTTGCCAACGCATAAGGATTCGACTCCTCTCATCGTGTACATGCTGGTCACAACCAGTCGTTTAAATACTTTAGTATTATATCATAATGTTTCATTCGGTATGTCCTACCAGTAGATTAGACTCAGTCGGACATTAGCTTGTGGTCATGTGGTTGATCGACGTCCCGTGTTAGTGGGAACTATTGTGAGCTGGTGCCGGCCGCAAGTCGCACGAAATCCTGATTGTTTTGCCGCTATTTAGGGGGACATTATGATCGCTTTTGCCACCAGGTTATTTAGGGGGACATTATAATGTTTGTTCTAGTGACCACCGTTCGGGCCAGAGAGATTGAAGGGTTGAGGGCGTTATGATAACGGTTCTGGGTAAGATTTGCAAGTAGCTTTATTTGACAACTACTGTTAGCCAAGATATTAGTACACGTACCAATATATTTGCTGCTGGGAACTAATTCCTAAAAACAGCAACCCTGTTTGTGTTCAAAAGCCTGGGTACGCTTACATGATGCTAGCAACTACACAAGTGTTCCGCGATATGATACAAACCTAGATTTGCCTTTGCATATCCAGGATGAATCGTCATGATGTCTTGTGGTTAAGTGCCCCTCATCCCCCTCCCACCACTCCCCGATGCCTGCCCATTATACCAAAGTCATGGATGTGCTTTTTGAATTATAAATGTCGAGAACTGGTGTGTGCTGTTCCACTGCCCCATATATCCGTGGCAACTCTTTCAGTTGCGATGATATCTCAAGTAACGCTACATGTTTTGTAAGTGTTAAATGTTATCTCTTAGGTGATTAGCACTAAGTGGACGGTCTGTTTAATCTCCTAGTGTTTTCGGCAGAATGCCAAGTAGACTCGTAAAACGCGCTTTGTCTTCAATAGTTATATTTATATTAGTATAGACCTGTCTGTCCATTAAGTCTATTGCAAAATGCACCTACATTTCCTAATGGGGAGCCACCCAATGAGGAGTCCGTTCACCCTCGAAGCAGTCACGAAATGGTAAATCAGGACATTCAAAAGGTTAAAGACCATAGAATTTGCACAATATCCCCCCTCAACCCCCCCCCCCCCCCCCCTCGCTAACCGAGACCCCCAACGACCTCTCGATGATACCCCAATGCAGTAGTTACTGAGAGAATATGTGTATCCATAGCGACGATAGTTGTGAGTCCTGCAACTTGCATAGCAACGTGACCCGAGCCTTACAACTACTGGAACCATAGCAACGGTAGGAGAGTTTAAGCATGAATCTATGCCTCATCTGTTCTCAAATGCTTCTCCATTTATATATATGTTTTTCTATTGGGCAGTGTATGGAGTGAGCGCTGTGATAACGCAGATATGTGATTACTCTTACAGGAAGTCATTGACTTTTAGCGACCAATTTGTCATCCTCGGAATGTAGCCTGGTATTCTATTACCTTGCATATGAAACGACACAATCAGTATCATTAAACCCATGCAAACCCACAGACAACGCCACAGGGAACTAACCGAGTGTTTGATACTGCCTCCAGCTCCCCCCCCCCCCGCCCTTCCGGGCAGGCGCTTCACCATGGAGTAATCCACCGCCGGTTGCCATTAGCAACTGTGCCTTCTGTGACACGTGGCAGTCGATCAATTACTGAGTGTGATTTACTGCAAGGCGAATCGAGCAATTATTTGTGATAATCGCACTTGAAAAAATGCAAACGTTACCCATTTAAATGAGCCGTCGGTACAAGTATTGGTGTATATCGTCCAATTAGACGGCGTTTACAATGATATGATATTCAATGAGCATAAACTATTATTATGTCAAACATATTTATTCCTTTTAACCTGTTTTATTTTATTTTGTGTCTACGTAAAAGCTGGTCAGGGAAAGTGTTTGTGTTACTGACGGACGGGATAATAGGGATGTAGAAACCTAAATCTCAAGCTTTGAGAACATGTCCTGAAGTACTGTTTTGGTTAAGACATTTTTATTTGTCAAAGAAAAAAATACGTATTTAATTATAATATTTGAAAAAAATATAATTACATGTTTTAGGATGAAAGAAAAGGTCGTGAACCAAACGAGAGTATGTTTTGGTATTCTGTTGATAACAAAATTCGATGTATCTGGCGCCGTTTCTCAAGCATGTCTTTAGCTTCAGTTCCACGGATGTCAGCGGAGTGCAGAGTTTGCATTGAGTGTTGGTCGGAACCCCCTAGTCAGTCCATTTTATTCGTAAGTGTATAATATACTCATTGTTGTGGAATTTTTTTCGCTGTTGCTTGTCATTAATTATTATGTGATATCTATGTTAAAATAAATGTAAACGGCTTTCCATAGACACCATTGAACTTCATTGTGTTATTGTTTCTACATTTTGTAAACATCTTTTCTTCTTCTAATAATAAGCTTAAAGGAAGCCGCCAGCCTGACCTCTAATGCTGCTTTACAGATTCATATAATACACAAGTGTCTATCCCCCAAATTACAGATGTTTTTGTCCTGTCTGTAGGTCACAATTTACAATTTAGAAGTGACCGCCAGCCTCGATCTCGTCGCTTCACCAGGCGACAGCCGTTTGTGGACCAATCAGGAGGCAAGAATTATATTCAAACCGGAAATGACGCCTGCAGTGCGAGAAAAACAAGAGCGCGTGATCATCGCTAATACAAATAGCTACGACTATCTCCAATCATGGGTTTTTTACGGAAGCAATCGTTGCAATAGATAGCGGTCTACTGTGCGGCTTGGAACTGCTGCAATTCATCCGCAAATCGCGACTCTGGTGTCTCGTTTCATGCGTTTTCTCTGACGGCTACCTCTGCTGTGGATAATTCCTTTCGCCAGATATTTCTAGTTATAACGCAAGGCGGCGCCATATAAGGGTCACAATATACGTCACTTGCTCCGGCAATAAGGCGCGCTGCTCGACATTGATGGGGCGGGTTTCCCTAATCGTTTCTCCTTACCAGTCGGCCGACACTCACGCCAATTTAATTTAAAGATTTAAACTTTCGCGATTAGATTAACTTCGACACCCGCTTTAATGATAATAATAAATAATTTCTTTCACGCTCAAGCCCCCTTTAGATATTATCTGTGCCTAAAGTTTTTACTGTATTTTTGGTCATGATTTCTGTATTATTTGTTTCCTACATATTTCTGAAACAATATTCTCAATTTATCCAAACAAATGTCTACTTATTTTGTCAATTTGATCCTGTAATCAAAGAAACCTGTGAACAAAACATGCATTGGTTGGCATTAGGCTAAATCTCAGTCAAATGAGATCCGTTGTACTCCGATATTTATAGCTGTTTTTGTTTTTTTTATAATGGCGAGTGACCTCCCCAGAGAAATCAGTATCAGCCTGTTGAAGTCATTGGGATCAGAAACCCTGGCGCTTTAATGACCCTCTGGAGAATGCCATCCTCCCCCACCCCCCCTCCGCCTCGCCTCGCCCCCGCCACTACTCAGATCAGGTTTGTCCACGCTTCCCAACGGAGTAACGCTTTCATCATTAGCGCCATGCATTGAGTTGTGCTGCCCTCTACGGAGTCGTTTCGTAACTGTATTCTGCGTCGTTTACAATTTTTTTCAGTTCCATTTCGGAGACGTCTCTGCAAAATTTACTCTATCACAGACTGCTTTACTTCAAAAAGAAATATTTTTGGTATATTATGTATTTCACAATATATTTAATTTAAAGTTCGGTCTCCATTGTGTCTACACGTTGTCTACAATACACCGGCGAGTTTGTTACTTGGTTGGTACGAGGCATTGGGGTGAATCACATGGCGGGCGGGCGGGCTATAGTGGTCTGCCAGTTACTGACTGTTGTATGTTGACCCTTGGATATCCTTATTTAAAGCATGTGGGAAGTGGGTATTATTATATCAATCTGATGAGGGTAGGGGGGGGGGGGGTCCCTGAACGCCCAGTCATGCCTGAGAGAGCGGCCATTTCTGATGAAAAAGGTACCCCTCAGAACCGATATTTCGGAAGCAGCGATGTTGCCTGTATTGTTAGACCCATCACTAAACGAGTCTGTCTTGCTAGACCCGTCACTAACAGAGTCTGTCTTGTTAGACCCATCACTAACAGAGTCTGTCTTGTTAGACCCATCACTAACAGAGTCTGTCTTGTTAGACCCATCACTAAACGAGTCTGTCTTGCTAGACCCGTCACTAACAGAGTCTGTCTTGTTAGACCCATCACTAACAGAGTCTGTCTTGCTAGACCCATCACTAACAGAGTCTGTCTTGCTAGACCCATCACTAACCGTCTCTATTGTTAGACCCAAGATTGACATGATTGACCTGATTGACACATGATTGACATGAATGACCCATGCTTGACATGATTGATCCACGATTGACGTGGTTGGGCGTGCCTCTTTCACAATATCTGTCTTTTGATTGATACATGGTTCTCGTCAAAGATGTCGTTGTTCTGTTGCGCAGAGTTAAAGCCCCCGCATGTGTAATAGACTCTGATCTATATTCCCACGAGGCCCGATCACTTCATACAAAGATGACGTCACTCGCAGGTAAAACACGTTGAAAGTGCCCTTGAAAGACCAGCCGGTATTACAGTATGACATTAATGCCCTCCCCTACGGTAAGTGGCTTCGTGTAGAGCATCAACACGGTGTCATCCTGCTGATCTTCCCGGGCCTGAGGCCCAGGGATGGTGGTGGAGAGGCGGAGGTAGAGGTTATATGCTGGTAGCGATACCCAGTTGCACGTAATCCATAAAACGCCTTTAATCTTCTAATCCCGCATACCACTCAGTATATATGACATGAAAGTTACTCGTGAGGAAAGGTGCCATGTCAACACCCTTCCTCGTTATCGGTTTTCACTCAAGATAAAGTGATTCTAGAAAACACCGCTAAGAGTTAAATCTTTCCTATGGAATGGAATCAAGCAATCAGCTGCCTTTGCTTGGCTTAGAGGTGATATGCGAGGAACCAGCGACCTCTAGATGCTGGGAGAGTACGTGCCGCTCTTTTTAATTTTTTTTTTAAAAATAATATAATTCTTTATTTCATCATGGCACAGAACAAACAATATATACAATAAACGATAAAATAGTAGTACTTCCCCAAAACATTATGCAGTACCTCAACAGAATTATATAGGATACGGTCATTTTCAACCTGCAGAAAATAGCGGCACCTCCCGTCATATAGTGGCAAACATTTGTCAAGACCCTCCCATTTTAACTTATACATTTAGCTTCGTTTTTCACCTGAGTTTCTTTCGCTTATATTATATTCTACAGAGTATAACTGTTTCAACCTACGAAATCCTTGCTTTACGTTTAACCTATCTCCTAAGCATCGTGTCTTATAAATATATTTCTTGAAAGAGTGCCCCTCTTGGCTTGTAAACTCGGCTTAGGGAAATATAATTAAAGGTCGGCATTCAAATTGTCGTGGTAAACCTGCCAGAAACGGTATTTGTGTACGGCAGCTTATCGTAAGTTGGAAGTTACGTGCTCTACGTCACAGATTTGTGTGTAGCTCCCTGGTTTATAACACCATTCTAGGGATATTGAGCGAGACCTTTTGGCGGGGACTGTTTAAAAAACAGCCAAAAGCAAAACACCCACTGTCCCTCTATAGGGCCGGATTACCACACTCACTGTCCCTCTATAGGGCCGGATTACCACACCCACTGTCCCTCTTTAGGGCCGGATTACAACACCCACTGTCCCTCTATAGGGCCGGATTACCACACCTACTGTCCCTCTATAGGGCCGGATTACCACACTCACTGTCCCTCTATAGGGCCGGATTACCACACCCACTGTCCCTCTATAGGGCCAGATTACCACACCCACTGTTCCTCTATAGGGCCAGATTACCACACCCACTGTCCCTCTATAGGGCCGGATTACCACACCCACTGTCCCTCTATTGGGCCAGATTACCACACCCACTGTCCCTCTATAGGGCCGGATTACCACACCCACTGTCCTTCTATAGGGCCGGATTACCACACCCACTGTCCTTCTATAGGGCCGGATTACCACACCTACTCTCCCTCTATAGGGCCAGATTACCACACTCACTGTCCCTCTATAGGGCCAGATTACCACACCCACTGTCCCTCTATAGGGCCGGATTACCACACCCACTGTCCCTCTATAGGGCCGGATTACAACACCCACTGTCCCTATATAGGGCCGGATTACCACACCCACTGTCCCTCTATAGGGCCGGATTACCACACCCACTGTCCCTCTATAGGGCCGGATTACCACACCCACTGTCCCTCTATAGGGCCAGATTACCACACCCACTGTCCCTCTATAGGGCCGGATTACCACACCCAATGTCCCTCTATAGGGCCTGATTACCACACCCACTGTCTCTCTATAGGCCCGGATTACCACACCCACTGTCCCTCTATAGGGCCGGATTACCACACCCACTGTCCCTCTATAGGGCCGGATTACCACATCTACTGTCCTTCTATAGGGCCGGATTACCACACCTACTCTCCCTCTATAGGGCCAGATTACCACACCCACTGTCCCTCTATAGGGCCAGATTACCACACCCACTGTCCCTCTATAGGGCCGGATTACCACACCCACTGTCCCTCTATAGGGCCGGATTACCACACCCACTGTCCCTCTATAGGGCCGGATTACCACACCCACTGTCCCTCTATAGGGCCAGATTACCACACCCACTGTCCCTCTATAGGGCCGGATTACCACACCCACTGTCCCTCTATAGGGCCGGATTACCACACCCACTGTCCCTCTATAGGGCCGGATTACCACACCCACTGTCCCTCTATAGGGCCGGATTACCACACCCACTGTCTCTCTATAGGGCTGGATTACCACACCCACTGTCCCTCTATAGGGCCGGATTACCACACCCACTGTCCTTCTATAGGGCCGGATTACCACATCTACTCTCCCTGTATAGGGCCAGATTACCACACCCACTGTCCCTCTATAGGGCCGGATTACCACACCCACTGTCCCTCTATAGGGCCAAATTACCACACCCACTGTCCCTCTATAGGGCCGGATTACCACACCCACTGTCCCTCTATAGGGCCGGACTACCATACCGAGTCTCCCTCTATAGGGCCGGATTACCACACAGTGTCCATACCTAACCGTGAGTTATACACTCTGACGTTACGGGATATTACAAAGGAGGTTTTTGTGTTGGAAAAGCCACTGTGATGCAACACAAACGCTTGCGCTATGAATCACTGCCTTCCATGATGCGCGGTGGGTGCTTTAAATATTCATGTCCATTATTTGTGTGTCAACAGCATAAGGTAATGGATGTGGAAGTGCATGATAACTCCCATATACGTGAAGGTGTAATTCTCTAAGTGCTTCCACGGCGTTGGGCCTGGGCCGAGCACACAGCTAGCTGACAAAGCCCCACTGACGTCCACAATCGGGAGGCACTGACCGAGTCGTTTTATAACGATGCCAAGTCGTGTCAGGCACAGTGAGCGACAGAACTGTCGACGGCAATGAGTGATCAACATGGGACGACTGATGTGAGTGTAGATGGCGGAGAGGGAGTGTTTGACTTCCATTCTCCTACAATACCCGTGGAAACAATTTAGTTCTGATCATTCTGCATCACTCAGGACAGGACAGCTGACTCCCTTCGAACCGCAGAATCCTAAGAACCGATGGCTCTAGATGCCTTAAAGCTGTGGAACCTGAAGACGGATGGCTCTAGATGCCTTACAGCCGCAGAATTCAAAGGACCGATGGCTCTAGATGCCTTACAGCCGCAGAATTCTAAGGACCGATGGCTCTAGATGCCTTATAGTCAAAGAATCCTAAGGATCGATGGCTCTAGATGACTTACAGCCGAAGAATCCTAAGGATCGGTGGCTCTAGATGCCTTATATTCCAAGCATCCTAAGGATCCATGGCTCTAGATGCCTTACAGCCGAAGAATCCTAAGGATCCATGGCTCTAGATGCCTTACAGCCGCAGAATTCTCAGGACCGATGGCTCTAGATGCCTTACAGCCGAAGAATCCTAAGGATCGATGGCTCTAGATGCTTATAGTCAAAGAATCCTAAGGATCGATGGCTCTAGATGCCTTATAGTCCAAGAATCCTAAGGATCGATGGCTCTAGATGCCTTACAGCCGCAGAATTCTAAGGACCGATGGCTCTAGATGCCTTATAGTCAAAGAATCCTAAGGATCGATGGCTCTAGATGCCTTACAGCCGAAGAACCCTAAGGATCGATGGCTCTAGATGTCTTACAGCCGCAGAATCCTAAGGATCGATGGCTCTAGATGCCTTATAGTCAAAGAATCCTAAGGATCGATGGCTCTAGATGCCTTATAGTCAAAGAATCCTAAGGATTGATGGCTCTAGATGCCTTATAGTCAAAGAATCCTAAGGATCGATGGCTCTAGATGCCTTATAGTCAAAGAATCCTAAGGATCGATGGCTCCAGATGCCTTATTGTCAAAGAATCCTAAGGATCGATGGCTCTAGATGTCTTACAACTGCGGAACCTGAGGACCGATGGCTCTAGATACCTTACAGCCGCAGAATTCTAAGGACCGATGGCTCTAGATGTCTTATAGTCAAAGAATCCTAAGGGTCGATGGCTCTAGATGCCTTTTAGTCAAAGAATCCTAAGGATCGATGGCTCTAGATGCCATACAGCCGAAGAATCCTAAGGATCGATGGCTCTAGATGCCTTATAGTCAAAGAATCCTAAGGATCGATGGCTCTAGATGCCTTACAGCCGAAGAACCCTAAGGATCGATGGCTCTAGATGCCTTACAGCCGCAGAATCCTAAGGATCGATGGCTCTAGATGCCTTATAGTCAAAGAATCATAAGGATCGATAGCTCTAGATGCCTTATAGTCAAAGAATCCTAAGGATTGATGGCTCTAGATGCCTTATAGTCAAAGAATCCTAAGGATCGATGGCTATAGATGCCTTATAGTCAAAGAATCCTAAGGATCGATGGCTCCAGATGCCTTATTGTCAAAGAATCCTAAGGATCGATGGCTCTAGATGTCTTACAACTGCGGAACCTGAGGACCGATGGCTCTAGATACCTTACAGCCGCAGAATTCTAAGGACCGATGGCTCTAGATGCCTTATAGTCAAAGAATCCTAAGGGTCGATGGCTCTAGATGCCTTTTAGTCAAAGAATCCTAAGGATCGATGGCTCTAGATGCCTTACAGCCGAAGAATCCTAAGGATCGATGGCTCTAGATGCCTTATAGTCAAAGAATCCTAAGGATCGATGGCTCTAGATGACTCATAGTCCAACAATCCTAAGCATCGATGGCTCTAGATGCCTTACAGCCGCAGAATTCTAAGGACCGATGGCTCTAGATGCCTTACAGCCGCAGAATTCTAAGGACCGTTGGCATAGATGCCTTACAGTCAAAGAATCCTAAGGATCGATGGCTCTAGATGCCTTACAGCCGAAGAATCCTAAGGATCAATGGCTCTAGATGCCATATAGTCAAAGAATCCTAAGGATCGATGGCTCTAGATGCCTTATAGTCAAAGAATCCTAAGGATCGATGGCTCTAAATGCCTCACAGCCGCAGAATTCTAAGGACCGATGGCTCTAGATGCCTTATAGTCAAAGAATCCTTAGGGTCGATGGATCTAGATGCCTTATAGTCAAAGAATCCTCAGGACCGATGGCTCTAGATGCTTTACAGCCGCAGAATCCTAAGGATCGATGGCTCTAGATGTCTTACAGCCGCAGAATTCTAAGGATCGATGGCTCTAGATGCCTTATAGTCAAAGAATCCTAAAGATCGATGGCTCTAGATGTCTTATAGTCAAAGAATCCTAAGGATCGATGGCTCTAGATGCATTACAGTCAAGGAATCCTGGGGATCGGTGGCTCTAGATACCAGTTAGTCCAAGAATCATAAGGATCGATGGCTCTTGATGCCTTACAGCCGAAGAATTCTAAGGACCGATGGCTCTAGATGCCTTATAATCCAAGAATCTTAAGTATCCATGGCTCTAGATGCCTTATAGTCCAAGAATCCTAAGGATCGATGGCTCTAGATGCCTTATAGTCAAAGAATCCTAAGGATCGATGGCTCTAGATGCCTTATCGTCAAAGAATCCTAAGGATCGATGCTTCTAGATGCCTTACAGTCAAAGAATCCTCAGGATCGATGGCTCTAGATGCCTTACAGCCGAAGAATTCTAAGGACCGATGGCTCTAGATGCCTTATAGTCAAAGAATCCTAAGGATCGATGGCTCCAGATGCCTTACAGCCAAAGAATCCTAAGGATCGATGGCTCTAGATGCCCTACAGCTGCAGAATCCTAAGGATCGATGGCTCTAGATGCCTTATAGTCGAAGAATCCTAAGGATCGATGGCTGTAGATGCCTTATTGTCAGAGAATCCTAAGGATCGATAGCTCTAGATGCCTTATAGTTAAAGAATCCTAAGGGTCGATGGCTCTAGATGCCTTATAGTCGAAGAATCCTAAGGATCGATGGCTCTAGATGCCTTACAGCCGCAGAATCCTAAGGATCGATGGATCTAGATGCCTTACAGCCGCAGAATTCTAAGAAACGATGGCTCTAGATGTTTTATTGTCAAAGAATCCTAAGGATCGATGGCTCTTGATGCCTTATAGTCAAAGAATCCTACGGATCGATGGCTCTAGATGCCTTATAGTCAACGAATCCTAAGGATCGATGGCTCTAGATGCCTTACAGTCAAAGAATCCTAGGGATCGGTGGCTCTAGATGCTTTATAGTCCAAAATTCCTAAGGATCGATGGCTCTAGATGCCTTACAGCCGAAGAATTCTAAGGACCGATGGCTCTAGATGTCTTATAGTCAAAGAATCCTGAGGATCGATGGCTCTAGATGCCTTATAGTCAAAGAATCCTAAGGATCGATGGCTCTAGATGCCTTACAGTCGCAGAATCCTAACGATCGATGGCGCTAGATGCCTTAAAGTCAAAGAATCCTAGGGATCGGTGGCTCTAGATGCCAGTTAGTCCAAGAATCCTAAGGATCGATGGCTCTAGATGCCTTACAGCCGAAGAATTCTAAGGACCGATGGCTCTAGATGCTTTATAGTCAAAGAATCCTAAGGATCGATGGCTCTAGATGCCTTACAGTCAAGGAATCCTAGGGATCGATGGCTCTAGATGCCAGTTAGTCAAAGAATCCTAAGGATCGATGGCTCTAGATGCCTTACGGTCAAAGAATCCTAAGGATCGATGGCTCTAGACGCCTTATAGTCCAGGAATCCTAAGGATCGATGGCTCTAGATGCCTTATAGTCCAAGAATCCTAAGGATCGATGGCTCTAGATGCCTTACAGCCGAAGAATTCTAATCACCGATGGCTCTAGATGCCTTATAGTCAAAGAATCCTAAGGATCGATGGCTCTAGATGCCTTATAGTCAAAGAATCCTAAGGATCGATGGCTCTAGATGCCTTATAGTCAAAGAATCCTAAGGATCGATGGCTCTAGATGCCTTATTGTCAAATAATCCTAAGGATCGATGCTTCGAGATGCCTTACAGTCCAAGAATCCTAAGGATCGATGGCTCTAGATGCCTTACAGCCGACGAATTCTAAGGACCGATGGCTCTAGATGCCTTATAGTCAAAGAATCCTAAGGACCGATGGCTCTAGATGCCTTATAGTCAAAGAATCCTAAGGGTCGATGGCTCTAGATGCCTTACAGCCGCAGAATTCTAAGGATCGATGGCTCTAGATGCTTTATTGTCAAAGAATCCTAAGGATCGATGGCTCTAGATGCCTTATAGTCAAAGAATCCTCAGGATCGATGGCTCTAGATGCCTTATAGTCAAAGAATCCTAGGGATGGGTGTCTCTAGATGCCTTATAGTCAAAGAATCCTCATGATCGATGGCTCTAGATGCCTTACAACCGCAGAATCCTAAGGATCGATGGCGCTAGATGCCTTACAGCCTCAGAATTCTAAGGATCGATGGCTCTAGATGCTTTAATGTCAAAGAATCCTAAGGATCGATGGCTCTAGATGCCTTATAGTCAAAGAATCTTAAGGACCGATGGTTCTAGATGCCTTATAGTCACAGAACCCTAAGGATCGATGGCTCTAGATGCCTTACAGTCAAAAAATCCTAGGGATCGGTGGTTCTTGATGCCAGTTAGTCAAAGAATCCTAAGGATCGATGGCTCTAGATGCCTTACAGCCGAAGAATTCTAAGGACCGATGGCTCTAGATGCTTTATAGTCAAAGAATCCTAAGGATCGATGGCTCTAGATGCCTTACAGTCAAAGAATCCTAGGGATCGATGGCTCTAGATGCCTTATAGTCAAAGAATCCTAAGGATCGATGGCTCTAGATGCCTCATAGTCAAAGAATCCTAATGATCGATGGCTCTAGATGCCTTATAGTCCAAGAATCCTAAGGATCGATGATTCTAGATGCCTTACAGCCAAAGAAGTCTAAGGACCGATGGCTCTAGATGCCTTATAGTCAAAGAATCCTATTGATCGATGGCTCTAGATGCCTTATAGTCAAAGAATCCTAAGGATCGATGGCTCTAGATGCCTTATAGTCAAAGAATCCTAAGGATCGATGGCTCTAGATGCCTTATAGTCAAAGAATCCTAAGGATCGATGGCTCTAGATGCCTTATTGTCAAAGAATCCTAAGGATCGATGCTTCTAGATGCCTTACACTCAATGAATCCTAAGGATCGATGGCTCTAGATGTCTTATACTCCAAGAATCCTATGGATCGATGGCTCTAGATGCCTTACAACTGCGGAATCTGAGGACCGATGGATCTAGATGCTTTACAGCCGCAGAATTCTAAGGATCGATGGCTCTAGATGCCTTATAGTCAAAGAATCCTAAGGATCGATGGCTCTAGATGCCTTACAGCCGCAGAATTCTAAGGATTAATGGCTCTAGATGCCTTAGAGCCGCGGAATCCTAAGGATCGATGGCTCTAGATGCCTTAGAGCTGCAGAATCCTAAGGATCGATGGCTCTAGATGCCTTACAGCCGCGGAATCCTAAGGATCGATGGCTCTAGATGCCTTACAGCCGCAGAATTCTAAGGATCGATGGCTCTAGATGCTTTATTGTGAAAGAATTCTAGGGATCGATGGCTCTAGATGCCTTATAGTCAAAGAATCCTAAGGATCGATGGCTCTAGATGCCTTATGGTCAAAGAATCCTAAGGATCGATGGCTCTAGATGCCTTACAGTCAAAGAATCCTAGGGATCGGTGGCTCTAGATGCCTTATAGTCCAAGAATCCTAAGGATCGATGGCTCTAGATGCCCTATCGTCAAAGAATCCTAAGGATCGATGGTTCTAGATGCCTTATAGTCAAAGAATCCTAAGGATCGATGGCTCTAGATGCCTTACAGTCAAAGAATCCTAGGGATCGGTGGCTCTAGATGCCTTATAGTCCAAGAATCCCAGAGATCGATGGCTCTAGATGCCTTACAGCCGAAGAATTCTAAGGACCGATGGCTCTAGATGCCTTATAGTCAAAGAATCCTTAGGGTCGATGGCTCTAGATGCCTTATAGTCAAAGAATCCTAAGGATCGATGGCTCTAGATGCCTTACAGCAGCAGAATTCTAAGGATCGATGGCTCTAGATGCTTTATTGTCAAAGAATGCTAAGGATCGATGGCTCTAGATGCCTTATAGTCAAAGAATCCTAAGGATCGATGGCTCTAGATGCCTTATAGTCAAAGAATCCTAAGGATCGATGGCTCTAGATGCCTTACAGCAGCAGAATTCTAAGGATCGATGGCTCTAGATGCTTTATTGTCAAAGAATCCTAAGGATCGATGGCTCTAGATGCCTTACAGCAGCAGAATTCTAAGGATCGAAGGCTCTAGATGCCTTACAGCCGCAGAATTCTAAGGATCGATGGCTCTAGATGCTTTATTGTGAAAGAATCCTAGGGATCGATGGCTCTAGATGCCTTATAGTCAAAGAAACCTAAGGATCGATGGCTCTAGATGCCTTATGATCAAAGAATCCTAAGGATCGATGGCTCTAGATGCCTTACAGTCAAAGAATCCTAGGGATTGGTGGCTCTAGATGCCTTATAGTCCAAGAATCCTCAGGATCGATGGCTCTAGATGCCTTACAGCCGACGAATTCTAAGAACCGATGGCTCTAGATGCCTTATAGTCAAAGAATCCTAAGGGTCGATGGCTCTAGATGCCTTATAGTCAAAGAATCCTAAGGATCGATGGCTCTAGATGCATTACAGCCCCACAATCCTAAGGATCGATGGACCTAGATGCCTTACAGCCGCAGAATTCTAAGGACCGATGGCTCTAGATGCTTTATTGTCAAAGAATCCTCAGGATCGATGGCTCTAGATGCCTTATAGTCAAAGAATCCTCAGGATCGATGGCTCTAGATGCCTTATAGTCAAAGAATCCTAGGGATGGGTGGCTCTAGATGCCTTATAGTCAAAGAATCCTCATGATCGATGGCTCTAGATGCCTTACAGCCGCAGAATCCTAAGGATCGATGGCGCTAGATGCCTTACAGCCTCAGAATTCTAAGGATCGATGGCTCTAGATGCTTTATTGTCAAAGAATCCTAAGGATCGATGGCTCTAGATGCCTTATAGTCAAAGAATCTTAAGGACCGATGGTTCTAGATGCCTTATAGTCAAAGAACCCTAAGGATCGATGGTTCTAGATGCATTACAGTCAAAGAATCCTAGGGATCGGTGGCTCTAGATGCCAGTTAGTCCAAGAAGCCTAAGGATCGATGGCTCTTGATGCCTTACAGCCGCAGAATTCTAAGGACCGATGGCTCTAGATGCCTTATAATCCAAGAATCCTAAGGATCGATGGCTCTAGATGCCTTATAGTCCAAGAATCCTAAGGATCGATGGCTCTAGATGCCTTATAGTCAAAGAATCCTAAGGATCGATGGCTCTAGATGCCTTATAGTCAAAGAATCCTAAGGATCGATGGCTCTAGATGTCTTATAGCCAAAGAATCCTAAGGATCGATGGCTCTAGATGCCTTATAGTCAAAGAATCCTGAGGACCGATGGCTCTAGATGCTTTACAGCCGCAGAATTCTAAGGACCGATGGCTCTAGATGCCATATAGTCAAAGAATCCTAAAGATCGATGGCTCTAGATGCCTTATAGTCAACGAATCCTAAGGATCGATGGCTCTAGATGCCTTACAGCCGCAGAATCCTAAGGATCGATGGCTCTAGATGCCTTACAGCCGCAGAATTCTAAGGATCGATGGCTCTAGATGCCTTAGAGCCGCAGAATCCGAAGGATCGATGGCTCTAGATGCCTTACAGCCGCAGAATTCTAAGGATCGATGGCTCTAGATGCTTTATTGTCAAAGAATCCTAGGGATCGATGGCTCTAGATGCCTTATAGTCAAAGAATCCTAAGAATCGATGGCTCTAGATGCCTTATGGTCAAAGAATCCTAGGGATCGGTGGCTCTAGATGCCTTATAGTCAAAGAATCCTTATGGTCGATGGCTCTAGATGCCTTATAGTAAAAGAATCCTAAGGATCGATGGCTCTAGATGCCTTACAGCAGCAGAATTCTAAGGATCGATGGCTCTAGATGCTTTATCGTCAAAGAATCCTAAGGATCGATGGCTCTAGATGCCTTATAGTCAAAGAATCCTAAGGATCGATGGCTCTAGATGCCTTATAGTCAAAGAATCCTAAGGATCGATGGCTCTAGATGCCTTACAACAGCAGAATTCTAAGGATCGATGGCTCTAGATGCTTTATTGTCAAAGAATCCTAAGGATCGATGGCTCTAGATGCCTTATAGTCAAAGAATCCTAAGGATCGATGGCTCTAGATGCCTTATAGTCAAAGAATCCTAAGGATCGATGGCTCTAGATGCCTTATAGTCAAAGAATCCTAAGGATCGATGGCTCTAGATGCATTACAGTCAAGGAATCCTAGGGATCGGTGGCTCTAGATGCCAGTTAGTCCAAGAAGCCTAAGGATCGATGGCTCTTGATGCCTTACAGCCGCAGAATTCTAAGGACCGATGGCTCTAGATGCCTTATAGTCCAAGAATCCTAAGGATCGATGGCTCTAGATGCCTTATAGTCCAAGAATCCTAAGGATCGATGGCTCTAGATGCCTTATAGTCAAAGAATCCTAAGGATCGATGGCTCTAGATGCCTTATAGTCAAAGAATCCTAAGGATCGATGGCTCTAGATGCCTTATCGTCAAAGAATCCTAAGGATCGATGCTTCTAGATGCCTTATAGTCAAAGAATCCTAAGGATCGATGGCTCTAGATGCCTTACAGTCAAAGAATCCTAGGGATCGGTGGCTCTAGATGCCTTATAGTCCAAGAATCCCAAGGATCGATGGCTCTAGATGCCTTACAGCCGAAGAAGTCTAAGGACCGATGGCTCTAGATGCCTTATAGTCAAAGAATCCTTAGGGTCGATGGCTCTAGATGCCTTATAGTCAAAGAATCCTCAGGATCGATGGCTCTAGATGCCTTACAGCAGCAGAATTCTAAGGATCGATGGCTCTAGATGCTTTATTGTCAAAGAATCCTAAGGATCGATGGCTCTAGATGCCTTATAGTCAAAGAATCCTAAGGATCGATGGCTCTAGATGCCTCATAGTCAAAGAATCCTAAGGATCGATGGCACTAGATGCCTTACAGCAGCAGAATTCTAAGGATCGATGGCTCTAGATGCTTTATTGTCAAAGAATCCTAAGGATCGATGGCTCTAGATGCCTTATAGTCAAAGAATCCTAAGGATCGATGGCTCTAGATGCCTTATAGTCAAAGAATCCTAAGGATCGATGGCTCTATTTGCCTTATAGTCAAAGAATCCTAAGGATCGATGGCTCTAGATGCATTACAGTCAAGGAATCCTAGGGATCGGTGGCTCTAGATGCCAGTTAGTCCAAGAAGCCTAAGGATCGATGGCTCTTGATGCCTTACAGCCGCAGAATTCTAAGGACCGATGGCTCTAGATGCCTTATAGTCCAAGAATCATAAGGATCGATGGCTCTAGATGCCTTATAGTCAAAGAATCCTAAGGATCGATGGCTCTAGATGCCTTATCGTCAAAGAATCCTAAGGATCGATGGCTCTAGATGCCTAAGAGCCGAAGAATTCTAAGGACTGATGGCTCTAGATGCCTTATAGTCAAAGAATCCTAAGGATCGATGGCTCTAGATGCCTTATGGTCCAAGAATCCCAAGGATCGATGGCTCTAGATGCCATACAGCCGCAGAATTCTAAGGATCGATGGCTCTAGATGCTTTATTGACAAAGGATCCTAAGGATCGATGGTTCTAGATGCCTTATAGTCAAAGAATCCTAAGGATCGATGGCTCTAGATGCCTTATAGTCACAGAATCCTAAGGATCGATGGCTCTAGATGCCTTGCAGTCAAAGAATCCTGGGGATCGGTGGCTCTAGATGCCAGTTAGTCCAAGAATCCTAAGGATCGATGGCTCTAGATGCCTTACAGCCGAAGAATTCTAATCACCGATGGCTCTAGATGCCTTATAGTCAAAGAATCCTAAGGATCGATGGCTCTAGATGCCTTGTAGTCAAAGAATCCTAAGGATCGATGCTTCTAGATGCCTTATGGTCAAAGACTCCTAAGGATCGATGGCTCTAGATGCCTTATCGTCAAAGACACCTAAGGATCGATGGCTCTAGATGCCTTATAGTCCAAGAATCCTAAGGATCGATGGCTCTAGATGCCTTACAGTCAAAGAATCCTAGGGATCGGTGGCTCTAGATGCCAGTTAGTCCAAGAATCCTAAGGATCGATGGCTCTAGATGCCTTACAGCCGAAGAATTCTAATCACCGATGGCTCTAGATGCCTTATAGTCAAAGAATCCTAAGGATCGATGGCTCTAGATGCCTTATAGTCAAAGAATCCTAAGGATCGATGGCTCTAGATGCCTTATAGTCAAAGAATCCTAAGGATCGATGGCTCTAGATGCCTTATAGACAAAGACACCTAAGGATCGATGGCTCTAGATGCCTTATAGTCCAAGAATCCTAAGGATCGATGGCTCTAGATGCCTTATAGTCCAAGAATCCTAAGGATCGATGGCTCTAGATGCCTTACAGCCAAAGCATTCTAAGGACCGATGGCTCTAGATGCCTTATAGTGAAAGGCACCTAAGGATCGATGGCTCTAGATGCCTTATAGTCCAAGAATCCTAAGGATCGATGGCTCCAGATTACTTGCAGCCAAAGCATTCTAAGGACCGATGGGTCTAGATGCCTTATAGTCAAAGAATCCTAAGGATCGATGGCTCTAGATGCCTTGGAGTCCAAGAATCCTAAGGATCGATGGCTCTAGATGCCTTATAGTCAAGGAATCCTAAGGATCGATGGCTCTAGATGCTTTATAGTCAAAGAATCCTAAGGATCGATGGCTCTAGATGCTTTATTGTCAAAGATTCCTAAGGATCGATGCTTCTAGATGCCTTATAGTCCAGGAATCCTAAGGATCGATGGCTCTAGATGCCTTACAACTGCGGAACCTGAGGACCGATGGCTCCAGATGCCTTACAGCCGCAGAATCCTAAGGATCGATGGCTCTAGATTCCTTACAGCCGAAGAATGCTAATGATCGATGGCTCTAGATGCCTTACAGCCGCAGAATCCTAAGGATCTATGGCTCTAGATGCCTTACAGCCGCAAAATTCTAAGGATCGATGGCTCTAGATGCTTTATTGTCAAAGAATCCTAAGGATCGATGGCTCTAGATGCCTTATAGTCAACGAATCCTAAGGATCGATGGCTCTAGATGCCTTATAGTCAAAGGATCCTAAGGATCGGTGGCCCTAGATGCCTTATAGTCAAAGAATCCTAAGGACAGATGGCTCTAGATGCCTTACAGCCGCAGAATCCTAAGGATCGATGGCTCTAGATGCCTTACAGCCGCAGAATTCTAAGGATCGATGGCTCTAGATGTCTCACAGCCGCAGAATCCTAAGGATCGATGGCTCTAGATGCCTTAAAGCCGCAGAATTCTAAAGACCGATGGCTCTAGATGCCTTACAGCCGAAGAATTCTAAGGATCGATGGCTCTAGATGTCTTACAGTCAAAGAATCCTAAGGATCGATGGCTCTAGATGCCTTATAGTCCAAGAATCCTAAGGATCGATGGCTCTAGATGCCTTACAGCCGCAGAATTCTAAGGACCGATGGCTCTAGATGCCTCACAGTCAAAGAATCCTAAGGATTGATGGCTCTAGATGCCTTACAGTCAAAGAATCCTAAGGATCGATGGCTGTAGATGCCTTACAGTCAAAGAATCCTTGGGACCGATGGCTCTAGATGCCTTACAGCCGAAGAATCCTAAGAACTGATGGTTCTAGATCTATTACGATTGGTGGCTCTAGATCTATTAAGATTGGTAGCTCTAGATCTATTAAGATTGGTGGCTCTAGATCTTTTAAGATTGGTGGCTCAAGATCTAGTAAGATTGGTGGCTCTAGGTCTATTAAGATAGGTGGCTCTAGATCTATTAAGATTGGTGGCTCTAGATCTATTAAGATTGGTGGCTCTAGATGCCTTACAAGGGTAGAATCGTAAGGACTGATGGGTCCAAATCTCTTGAGCACCGAGAATCTAACCCTGGGTCCACCAAGACTATTAAAGCTAAACGCGAAAAAAGACGATTTTTTGGCCGCACAAGATCGGTTCATTGTTATCGGCAGGAGAGTTGTTGTTATTGATTTGCAGACCCAAGAAGCAGTGTTCGTGCCTTTGGCTTGTGACTGCTTTAGGCTAGTCCACGTGTCTTTGCTTACTCACACGAGCGTCACGGCCGCCATTGTGGCCTCGTTCTGGCCCACTGACGCCAGGGGGACATCCCCCACATCCATGAGTCGATTGGATGGCGCCATGTAAATAGATCGAGTCCAAATTGGAAACACTGGCAACAATATAGACTTTCGGAAGCCCCGAAATTGAACTCATTGTGTCAAACAGGTATTACAGTGGGGAAGCACAGCCACTGGGCAGGGCACCCTAAATTCATTGAACGCGTTCTTTCAGAACGCCGTCACTATAGAATCCGGTACTATAGAATCCGTTAGCGTGTCTTCGGCTGTAGGGCATTTAGAGCCGTTATTCACCAGTAATGCCATCACCAGTAACACCATCACCAGTAACGCCATCACCAGTAACGCCATCACCAGTAACACCACCACCAGTAACACCACCACCAGTAACACCATCAACAGTAACACCATCAACAGTAACGCCATCACCAGTAACACCCTCACCAGCAACGCCATCACCGGTAACGCCATCACCAGTAACACCATCACCAGTAACGCCATCACCAGTAACACCATCACCAGTAACACCATCACCAGTAACACCATCACCAGTAACGCCATCACCAGTAACACCATCAACAGTTACACCATCACCAATAAAGCCACCCCCAGTAACAACACCTCTAGTAACACCATCGCCAGTAACACCATCGCCAGTAACATCATCACCAGTAACACCATCACCAGTAACACCATCACCAGTAACACCATCACCAGTAACACCATGACCAGTAACACCATCACCAGTAACACGAACACCAGTAACACCAGGAACCCCACCACCGGTAACACCATCGCCAGTAACACCATCGCCAGTAACACCATCACCAGTAACACCATCACCAGTAACACCATCACCAGTAACGCCATCACCAGTAACACCATCACCAGTAACGCCATCACCGGTAACACGATCACCAGTAACACCAACACCAGTAACACCAGGAACCCCACCACCGGTAACACCATCGCCAGTAACACCATCACCAGTAACACCATCACCAGTAACACCATCTCTATAAGAATACAGCATCTTTCCAACCGATCTCGAACTTACCAGTGCATCTTCGCAGACGGGGTTCGCGAATTTAATAGCACCTCTGCCCAAAGTATTTCGACATGGGGACGCCCTTGTACTCAAGGCATAAATAATATTAGGCCTGTCTTACTAAGTCCTATAGAAGACATATTACATCAAGTGACAGCTCTAACCATGGAGCATGGAGACAAGAGACGAGGTTGGTTAAGACCGTCGAAGGCACACGCGACCAATGAACCGTGCATGCTCTCTATCTGATGGCTTTGTGCAAACTACAGGGGCCGATCCAGATTAGTCCCATATGAGACCGTTGTTGCTCCGCACAACAGTTGTTGCTACACACAACAGTCTCATGTCCTCATGTAGAAAATGAGGGTGTAAGATTTGTTTTTGTGGGCGACTAAGTGTTGTTAACCGCACGATCCATCAAACCCTTGCCATTTTGTACTCTGATACCTAAACTTCATATTTACCACAAAACCCACATGCATATGAACTAACAAAGTATCGCATAACTATCAAGTCAGTTGAAATGAGACTTTCTTGTTTATAAATTTCGGCCCTAAAAGGTGGGGGGGCGGCTCGGCCCCTCTCTGGATCCGCCCCTGAACTAAACGAAATGTTATAGTAGATCACATAACCCTGATATATATATATTTATTGATTTATTGATTTATTTCCTACTTATAGTACATGAAAAGAAAAGAAAACGAGGAAAGGAAAGAAAGGCAAAACTGATCGAGTTAAACGAACATGTAAATGTTTTTGTGGGCGACTAAGTGTTGTTAACCGCACGATCCATCAAACCCTTGTCATTTTGTACTCTGATACCTAAACTTCATATTACGCCGTACATAAATAGTGCAGAATGTCGTTGATATTGTTGAAATACATACCCCGGTCTCTCAAGTGGATACAATCTAGAATTGCACCTGCTGTTATTTGGTCCCAAGCATTGACGCCGCAGTAGGATGCTCTAATGAAGTTAAAGGCATAGACGTTTCCCGGCAGATGAGTTGCGTCCGATAATTGTCCTTAATTGTCTTTAACTTAAAACATCATTGTAATATTCCATCACGTATCTTTCTGAAAACTTCATAAATCGAGTGGCAAGTTGTCGCTGAACTGGTCTTTCCCCACAGAGAAAATGGATATATCGAGAGTGAGTTTCGGGCTCTAATTTAAAGATGTGTCGAATACTTTTGCGCCATGCGACATAAAAGCGTTCTGCGTCCTTGCTACCTAGGTCCCATAGCTGGCGTCGATCGAGAGACATACAATAATTTCTGAAAAGTCTAACCTTTATATCGCTGGAAACGTGTTGAAATTTTGAAATAAGCGTATTGACACGACGTATAAAATCATGAACTTTGCTGACAAAAAAATCCCTACTCTGATGGGGTCCGAGGGAGTTACCTAAGTGACTACATGGGGAGATATATATAGAGAGAGAGTCGCTACAAACCAAAGTCCCACTATCGTTGTGGGATACACAGAACGATTTATGAGGAAGCGTCAAAGCCGTGTCATAAGAAAGACCAATATAAAACATGATCTCACTGGAGGGCACTGTAAGAGGCCATGGATATCTCGTCCGTTCTCTTGTCTGTCTCGTACCAGCGTCGTGGTGTCTCGTGACAAACTGATGGCTCACTTGCAAAAAGACGACACCACAGTCCATATCAACAGATTCACTTCGATCTTGTCCTTTCTAGTTACTTCTTGTCACACCACTTTCTTCCTTTTTTTTTTTTTTTTTTTTGTAATCTGGGTGAGAGTGGGGTTGTCTGTGATCTACGAGCCGAGCCATGGCGCCTGCACGGTGGGGATCCCCGTCCACACAGGTACGGGAGCCTATGAGGGCCACGTGATTTGTAGGCAGCCGTGTATCGGGGCAGGAAGTGTGTCCGCCGCGCTGTCTCCAGCAGAACACGATGACAAATCGGGGCTCTCGGCCCGACACCGGCGGGGCACCCCCAGACCTCATTCAAGGAGCTCAGGCAGTGCCATTGTCACCCCAACATCGGGGTCGAGTGATGCAAGGGGGGTGGGGGGTTGAGGGGTGGGTGGGTGGTGTAGGGGGTGACGGGAAGAAGGACGGGGGGGGGTGACGGGAAGAGGGACGCGGGAGGGGGGTGGATACGGGAGATGGATGGAGTTCAGGGCTGATCGAAAGGTGTATTCATTAAACTAGCTCGTTCTTTTCTTTTTTTTCCGCTCTGTATAATGTCGATAATAAGCCGGGGTCGCCCGTCCACAAGGTATGTATCCCTGGGACAAAGGGGGGTGGAGAGACTGCCGTGGCTTTGATCGCCCACCCGACCGAGGGCCAAAAGGGCCGATCGCCGCTTCCAACGCGCCCGCACCACCCCCTCCCCAACCCCCTTACCCCCACCCCTCACCCCTCACCCCCACCCCTCACCCCGCGACGGCCCACTCCCCCGCCTCGTTGCCACCCTCACCTCTGCTCACTTACCAACCCCGGCGACCACAACCGTCATTCCCGACGACTACCCCTCCTCCCACCTCCTCGGTTCTACCACCCTCACCGGCCCCCAACACCGCCCTCTGCATCGCATTCCTCCCCCCCCCGCGGCTCCACCCCCCCCCCCCCCCTCTAGCCCTGACGGCTATGATGATAGCAGTAGACGCTCCCGGCACTGGGAGCCCGCCCTGCTCCACACACAGCGATCACAGCGCTCGCCCTATGACAACCTTAAGTGCCAAACGAGATAAATCAATAGGAATTGTTATGACGCCATTGTCATCTCCAGACTGGCCGCGTATCACTTTAATGACCCGCTATCTATCGACAGGACGCGCCGCCGTACGGGAGACATTCACATATACACCCCCCCCCCCCCCCTCCCCCGTCCTCCTCCCCCATCCCCGTCCCCTG
>OZ025260.1:8835037-8859833 GCA_964019135.1 Arenicola marina | reverse complement strand
GTTGTGGTAGAAGAAAACAATTTAAAGAATGTTGTGGCACTGTCCTCATCTTAGGCTGTGGTAGAAGAAACAATTTAAAGAATGATGTTGCAAAGTTACCGTCGAAGAGTTGTGTAATAAACTATTCCGTAATGTTACTGTATGGGTATCATTATACGTCTGTGGTAGAAGAAACAGTTGAAGGAATGTTGTTGCCTGGTCATCTTCATGGGTTATAATAAAAACATTGTTACTGGATTGACGTGATAAGAAACTGTGGCAGGAAACAACAGGTCAACTGTTGTTGCGTGGGCATCACGAAAGGCAGTAAAGGCAATAGATTTAGGACTGTCTCCTGTGGCGCGAGAATGAGCCTGTGTGCTTGTGACCAAGCTATTAATGCTTCATAGTTTATATGATACGTTTAACACGAAGCATACATCTAAAGCCACTGACATACTATAATATCATGGTAATAAGACATTCTCCTACGTGCTTTCTTAGCTCACCCAGCGACACGTTCAGTTGCCTGTATGGGAGCCCTGGGGATCATTTCACTAAGATGTCGTAACTTTTTATCGTAAAATTTAAAGATTGGATTGCTGGCCCGAAGAGAAATGAAATTTGTTAAATTCATCATAAATATATTGGCAAACATAATTTTGAATAATATTGGGGGAAAACAAAGTGCACGAAGACAGCTGCACCTCAATAATCGCAGTATAAAGTTTATTTCAGTCGCTCGTAAAACTACGATCCGTCGTTAAATTAGCATGGAGAAGATACGGTTACGAGCTCGTAACTCTTAGTGAAACGATCCCCTGGTTCATTCAAGGCCCTAGCGGACAACATTAGCGGCTGGGTTACTGCGTGTTTATTTGTAAGGATGTGCAATTTGATTCAGGGGTCCAGGGGATTGCAAGTTGTGACTCTGGCGGAAGGCACGGCTCTCTGCATTCCTCAGTTTACGAGCGTGGTCAGAGAGGCATATGCTAGGACCACCTCTATGGTATCGTGTTTCTTGTTACACCACCCCGGGTGATGTCACTGCGTCCCCTGGCCGAGGTGTGGCCCATGCTGTGAGTACCGTGCTCCCTGAACTTTGTCAGAGTCCTTTTTATTCCCCCCGTGTTAATATATAATAGTCCTCCGAGCCATGCCCCGTAATTCCACACGGTAACTTACCCATATTCCGTGCTCCAATTAAGGGCGATAACGCTGTCATCAAAGCAACACGTTTTTGTGGTTTATCGCTAACGATAGTAATGTGGGTTGTTTTCATGGTTGCCATGGTCATAAACAATTGAAGCGGTGGACAGTCTACCAGTCGACGCGAGTGACTCGATGTTTACTGAATGCGAATCGTAATAGTCTCTTCAGTATTGGATGATGTGACTTCGCGGGGGGGGGGGGGGGGGGGGGTTGCGGGGAACTGTTGTTTGCACGTGCGAACTGGTTCATTAACTTGGTGCTAACGTGTCGCAGCCGCCAGGTAAAAACATGGTCACGTGGTCGATGGGTGCCGTCTCCATTGGCCCAGGCATCCCCACAGAACATTATAGGCATGCAAACATTCACTGATAAGTAGAGGTTCATGGACTCACTGACAAGTACATACTCATGAGTCGCTGACGATACATACGCATGGACTCACTGTCGTTGCATACTCATAGACTCACTGTCGTATACTCAGTCTTACTGACGATACATACTCATAGGGGTACTGACCATATATGCTCTCATGGACTCACTGACGATACATAATGATGGCCTCACTGACGATATACGCACTCATGGACTCACTGACGATATACGCACTCATGGAATCACTGACGACACATAATTATGGACTCACTGACGGTATATCTTAATGGACTCACTGACGATACATATTCTTGGACTCACTGACAATATACCCACTCATGGACTCACTGACGATATACGCACTCATGGAATCACTGACGATACATATTCTTGGACTCACTGACAATATACGCACTCATGGACTCACTGACGATATACGCACTCATGGAATCACTGACGACACATTATCATGGGACTCACTGACGGTATATATTAATGGACTCACTGACGATACATAATGATGGCCTCACTGACGATTTACGCACTCATGGACTCACTGACGATATACGCACTCATGGAATCACTGACTACACATAAACATGGGACTCACTGACGGTATATATTAATGGACTCACTGACGATACATATTCTTGGACTCACTGACAATATACGCACTCATGGACTCACTGACGATATACGCACTCATGGAATCACTGACGACACATAATCATGGACTCACTGACGGTATATAATTAATGGACTCACTGACGATACATAATGATGGCCTCACTGACGATATACGCACTCATGGACTCACTGACGATATACGCACTCATGGAATCACTGACTACACATAATCATGGACTCACTGACGGTATATATTAATGGACTCACTGACGATACATATTCTTGGACTCACTGACAATATACGCACTCATGGACTCACTGACGATATACGCACTCATGGAATCACTGACGACACATAATCATGGACTCACTGACGGTATATATTAATGGACTCACTGACGATACATAATGATGTCCCTCACTGACGATATACGCACTCATGGACTCACTGACGATATACGCACTCATGGAATCACTGACTACACATAATCATGGACTCACTGACGGTATATATTAATGGACTCACTGACGAAACATATTCTTGGACTCACTGACAATATACGCACTCATGGATCTCACTGACGATATACGCACTCATGGAATCACTGACGACACATAATCATGGACTCAACTGACGGTATATATTAATGGACTCACTGACGATACATAATGATGGCCTCACTGACGATATACGCACTCATGGACTCACTGACGATATACGCACTCATGGAATCCCTGACGACACATAATCATGGACCTCACTGACGATATATATTGATGGACTCGCTGACGATACATACTCATGGACTCACTGACGATACATACTCATGAACTCACTGACGAAACATACTCATGGACTCACTGACGATACATACTCATGAACTCACTGACGATACATACTCATGGATTCACTAACTAGCGGTTGGAATTATTTGGTTTAGACGGTGGTCCAAGTGACGGTGGTCACACGATCGAAGGAGATTTTAACGAGGTAATACATTGCCGTTGCGACACATAACACTGGTTGTGTGTCCACGTGGCATCATAAACAGTTCGTGCATTACGTTAATAAATAATTTAATCTCCTCGGTTTGGGGGAAAGTTCCTCAATATGTTGGTTTCGAAATCCCACTTTAGTATGGTAAATAATATGTGTACTCAAGGATATTGCGATGTACTCATCCATATGGTTCGTTGCAGTGGACTAACATAATTTATTAATGTAGACAGCGGCCCCACTATGGAGCAGGGTGATAATTCTTGCGACCCTCGCTTATATCAATTACTTCTAATGGTTTCATGTCGGTGATTTTAATGCACCATTTATCGCTTAACTCCCTTTGCCGACACGTTTGCCAATTTTGTCCTTAACGGCTGCTTTAAATAGTATCGCTCAGTTTCGGTGTTAGTTTACTGTGTTCGTGTTAGCGGAAGTCTGAACGGTAAATGTCTGCGCTCGAATAATATAAGATCGTTTGATCTGTGTGTTTAATGCAGACAATACGGCGTCAGCCACAGCCTTGATTAAGTTGATTAACATATTGTCGCTTACTACTTCCATCGTCTCTTGTTTTCTAGACCTGTAGTAGGCAATACAAATTCAGGAAGGGTGTTTAGTTGGCATCATCATCAGGTTGTGCTCGCTGCAAAGCCTCGTCACTTGGCGACAAAGTGTTCATCTGAATAGTTTATGACCGTGAACACGCCGAAGGCTGGCTGCCATGCGTTCAATGTGCATTTTCAATAGACCGTTCTAGGTACCCCTGGCGACATCTATCGTCAAAAAAAGACACTGTGTGTATCGGGTCAGACTGATTCTCGCATGCGCTTACAATGCGTGCCTATGGAGTTAGTTCAGACGCCCGGCTTCAAACGTTTCATTTGTCGGGGGTAGGTTGGTTCTATGTCATTTTTATCTACCGACAAACACACAATATGTCTCTTTAAATCTTCCTTTAACTCTAATGGTACCACAGGTCATATTTCACTACATTAAGAACAGCTTGACAATCCTGACTGTTAGGCATGTTCGGCATGCCTGGTTGCTACGCAAGAAGGCCCATGTCCCGCGAGTCCGCTCAGATTTGCATTGAAAGGTCAGTGCATACCGGCTAATATCATCGCTCTACAACAATTTATACATGTAATGGGTGCACATCGGGTACCAAGTTCTATATTATGTCATATTCCTGAATTAGATGTTTGCCTTCGTCAGACAAAATAGATGCCAGAAAGAAACGTGACTGCTTTCCTGTTACGCACAGCGTAGTGGCAGTCTTTACATTCGAACGGTTGTCATTTATATCAGCTGTTTTCTCGGCTTATATGCCCCATATTATTCTTGCAATGGTATCCTTTGATAGTCCACATATCTGTACAAAGTGGGTTTTCCCTTTCAGAAACACTCTATTAATCTATGATAAATTGTTGGTGGAGGGAAGTGAGGAAGGGAGAGGGAGATAGAGGGAGGGGCAGGGAAGGAGGGACGGGAGGGAGGGAGGGAGAGGGGGGGGGGGTGGAAGAAGGGCGGGTGGCTAAAGACCGTAGCCACGTTACGCAGCTGTAAGTCCGTACTCGCCTTTTGCGAGCTCCATAGCGGAGAGGCCAGCCAGAAGGCTACCGGCATCACGCGCACGTCAGATTTACCCCTGGAACGGTCTACTGAATCTCTGTTAATTGGCGTCTAATCAGACAGCCTTGCCATTAGAACTAGTGTATTTTGACGCGACAGTAATTTTATTTACATTTATTTATCATATTCTACAGACGGCTCATCGCTTACCAGCACGATATATAGATATATACACGTAGCTCGCTTTAAGATCTAACGGGGGCATCTTAAGACCTGTACAGAAGGTGTCGCCCTCTAGTGAGGGCATTTTGTAGGTGACCTGTCGTACTGTGCTTCCATATAGTGAGCTCTTTCAATTGGTGACAGTCTTGCCGGGATGTGGCGCCGAGAAGATGACAAAAGGGCTGACTCGTGGTAGGAGACAACGGGTTAAGCAGGCTTCTTCATGGGCAATCGCCTCCAATCGTCTGGCGCGGACACGTGATGCCGACAAGACCATCAACTGCGACATCAGCGAGGAAGGGCAAGCCGGTGCTGCCCTCTGGTGGGCCATTTCGTAGATGAGTGCAGCGTTGCGAATGTAAGCTTCACGGTCTGGTTGCAGACAGCGCCTCTTGCGGCAGGGACCGGATGGGAATGCCGTCGCTTGCGCGGGCGGTATATACGGGCCATTAATGTCGCTTCCAAGCATGAAGATCTGCTTAAGAATTGAAAGCTTGCCAACGTGCCTCTCACGTCCTGCCCTCCACCCCCCCTCCCCTCCCTCCCTCGGCCCAATGCCCCCCACCCCCGCCCCCGCCGGCGGCCCCCCCCACCACCCTATCATACGCATGGATCTCCTGTCTCCCTTCACTTTGTCTTCGCCGTTTGTCTGTCTCCGTGTCCTGGGAGGTGCCCCACGTGGCCGAGACACGCGTACCGCCGGCAAGGTTCTGCAGCCAGCCCTTCCGGGGCAGAGGCGGTTATAGCGGGCGGCACGCGAGCGCCGTGTATACATCTTGCCCTGCAGTTGGGTTTGGCGTGACATACCGGATGCCCAGCGCTGTCGTTATGGGTTAGTGGGGGGCGACGGGGGTGTAAGCGGGGGGGGGGGCGGGGGAGGGGGAGGGGGGGGTAAGGGGCAGGGTAACATACACACTGCTCGGTCTTGTTAGGTTAGAGCCATCAACACTCCCCCCCCCCCACTCCCCCCTCCCCAACCCCTCCTTCCTCCCCCTGAAGAATTACTTTACCCGTTATTCCATTTGGGGGACCCCACCCCACTTTCCTTTCATCATAACTGGGGCTTACCATTATTGACTGCCCACCCCCCCCACCCCATTCTCTACCCCCCCCCCCCCACCCGCTCGCCCTCTTACACCACCCTGTCCAAATGTTACTGGTGCATTGTCCTTAAGTGGCGGGTCTTGGAGCGCGGTGGCCGCAAGTTGCACATCGCCACCATTGGGCAGAGTGGAGGGGTCGAGGGTGTAACGGACTGGAAGTGGGCTGGGGGCTGGGGGCTCGGGGTGTGTGTGTGGGGCGGGGGGGGGGGGGGGGGTGGGGGGGGCTCGTGAATGGCGTTGCTGGGCTCCATTTAGCTCGAGTCATATCTTGTCTCGGTTCCTGACCCACATTCTTGCCCCACACCCTCGCTCACCCCCACACCCTCTCTCATCCCCACACCCTCGCTCACCCCCACCTCCCTACCAGTCCCGCACCCCATTGTTATCCTCTTTGGTGAGTGTGACCATTGCATGTTGCGGTCATTAATAATGGAGAGGTGTTGCCGCAACAGGGTGAGGAGAGGCTGAGGTTCGGGTGGGGACGGGCTCTTGTGGTGGGGGGACGGGGTGTGGCGGTGGGGGACGGTGTGGTGGACGGGGTGTTGTGGTGGGGGACGGGGTGTGGCGGTGGGGGACGGGGTGTGGCGGTGGGGGGCGGGGTGTTGTGGTGGGGGACGGGGTGTGGCGTTGGGGGAGGGGGGTGTGGCCGTGGTGGACGGGGTGTTGTGGTGGGGGACGGGGTATTGTGGTGGGGGACGGGTGTGGCGGTTGGGGGACGGGGTGTTGTGGGGTTGGGGACGGGGGTGTTGTGGTGGGGGACGGGGTGTGGCGTTGGGGTAAGGGGTGTTGTGGTGGGGGACGGGGTGTGGCGGTGGGGGACGCGGTGTGACTGTGGGGGGACGGGGTGTGGTGGTGGGGGACGGGGTATGGCGGTGGGGGACGGCGTGTGGTGGTGGGGGACGAGGTATCACATAGCGCCAAGTGTGATGAGGGCGGAGAACTATTGGGCGCATGCGGAGAGGGTGAGTTAGGGGCTACGAGGGAGGGGGGGGAGTAGAAGTAGAGGGGGAAGCGGGCGGTCGGTGGGGGTGGAGGTAGGCTACGAGGGAGACGAGGAGGAAGGAGTGAGCGGGGGCTGCTGGACTGGCTGGCTTGGTGTCAGGCTGACACACGACACGTGACACACGACAGAGCAGTGTCAGGCGTGGTCGACCCTGCTGCGAACATTACTGTGTTAGCTCGAGTTGTTGCCGGCAAGTGGGCGGCTCACATGGTTCGGGGGTTTAATGTCGGTACCGAGCCCCCCCCCCCCGCCTCCCCCACCCACGCACCTCTTACTTCCCATCGGACAAAAAAAGAGAGAGGCGCGGTTGGCCCTGAGATATGACCGAGTAGGGGAGTGGCTGGATGAGCAGGAGCTGGGTTCTTCCATGAGAATACTAGAGTGGATTACAAAGTGCATCACTTATAAATAGAGAAGCAACATGAAAATATATGAGCGTCGGGCATACCCCGGTTAATGTCATAAACCCCCCCCCCCCCCCCCCCCACCCGCGCCGCTTTCTCCCGACCCACCAATCGCACGCTGGCCCAGCCACCAACTCCCCGTCCCCCACCCCATACCGCAAACTACGCTACCCATAACCCTCCCCACCCCCCACGCTCCTAGCTCTCTGTCTCTCCCCCTCTGTGTCTCGATGTACCCCCTCCCCAGTTCACCCCATTGACAAATGATCCTATTTCACCGTGTCTCGGAGGCCGCACATGAGAGCGAGAGAGGCTGGTGGTGCCTCCATACACCTCCATACAAAACTCCACTTCTGTCACATTGGTAATAATTACAATCTGGTTTCCTGTAATTGTACGAACGTTTGACGAGCCCCGTTTATTACACGTCAGATACGTCGTTTATGGCGAAAGTGATGAGTAAAACATGAGCGATTATTGAACCATAGTTGTCAGCATGCATTGTCCTGCTACACTGCAGCGCATTTCCCCCCCCCCTTTCCCTACCCCGCCCCCCTAAAGTAATAAACAGGGGTCCGTGTAGACTCTTAGACTAATTTAAAAGGGGGCTCCCACCTGCGGCAACCCGACAGAGGAAGGACAGGGGAGTCACTTCACTTAATATGTTAACATATATTATTATAATTCATTCCGTTATGCGTTCTTGAGTTTAACTGGATGTTTATACTACGATGACAGGTGCCAAATCCAGATAACATTGCCAAGATAACAAATAACCAAAGATTGTTGTCTCAATATTTAAACTTTCCTTGTCTTGTATTCAATGACGCCAGGTAATTTGGGGGGAATGTTAATGAAAACAACATCGTCGACATAAGGATATTGGAGTGACATCCGTGCTATATGGCTATGGATCTGCCACATGGCACGTAAATTCGAAACTGTCACCACTTTGCCTGTTATATCTGCGTTTAGAACTGTCGTCGCCCCTACATGTCACATTTGATCAGGCCTTGGTACTATCCTCGGCCTGTCCCAGTCGGGCGCTGATAATAGGCAAATACTGCCACAAAACACGTAATACGAAGACAAATGTTTCTTATAATTTATAATTACTTATCACCGAGCTACCCCCTATGTGGCTCAAGACATTTGACTGTACAAAATAGTCCTACTGTTGTCAATAGACTGGGATTATCTTCAGTCCCAAAAAACTTCAAGAAATCTACCCCACGCTTTACCAGATCCTGTTATCCGCCCGCACGTTTTTGCCATCCCCCCACTTTGATAAATGAACAGTCCTTGGACACCCCCCCCCCCCCAATCCTTGACAGCCCCGCCACCCTCACTAGTCAGGCATCCCAACACAGACTGCCGCCCGTGATCCGCCCGCACTCTGACCCCGCTCCACCACCACCACTTTGCCCCGAGGCCACCTCTCAGTGGTCCCCAGGTGGCGATCGCATTGCCACGCTTGTGGTTGGAACAAAGGGCAGCCCTTAATCTCGGAGAATGAGATACTGACGGGAAGACGTTAACCGGTGTGCCCCCCGAACCAGTTGCACTGCCTCTGTTGTACTCCACGCAACCGTCAAGTTCTTATTATGATTCACCCCGGCACATGGTCACGTGACGCTATTTGTGACCACGTGACGCCAATGTCGAAGCCACGTGAAGCGCACTTGAGAACGCGTTGCGCTATTTGCAAGCCCGTGAGCCCCATCTGTAGTCACGTGATACCTAACATCATCAAAAGTCACGTGTCGGTATCAGAAGCCACGTGACAGCGCATTTCAAGGCCCCCTAGAGAGAGAGGGGGAGAAAGAGAAAGAGATTGCGCGTGCGCGTGCGCATGCGCGATGGCTGACTCAATAAGCCACGCTACCGAAGAACTAACCGTCGGTGACGTCATAAAACGGCCCGTTTCCTTTTGCTGTTAATCTGCCAGCCGACTAACAATGGGTTGCAAAGCCCTGAGATATTGAATTGTCACATCTGTCTGTGGGTGCAGCCGTAAATGTTGATTGTCGCGCCTTCCGGTCGCTGTGAACTAGTGGCGACATCTCGCGGGGAAATAACAACAAAAATGCTCCATAATATAATTTAATACCGACAACGACTAGCATTTAAAGACAGTGCTGCGTCGTCTGCCAGGGTGGAAGGCAGGGGTGGGGTGGGGTGGGGGGTGTGTGGGGGGGGGTGGTTCTTCCCTTGGGTGGCTGGGTCTCCATAGGGATTGCGGGGTTTGGCTTCTAGCGGTGTCCGTGGCAGATTGAGCTGCCAATATTCATTGCGGGAGCGTGCGGTTTAGCGCCCATAATCCCGGGATGCGTGGCGGCAAAACCTGGCCGCGGGATGACAGATTGGGTATGGAATTGAAATTGTGATCATCTAGTTTCGCTGAATGCGAGTGTAATGCCGAGGGAAAAAAATGCCACAATACAATAAGTGAGGTTCTTTATGACGCCGGGAAGGAAGGTAGTATTGGGATATCGACTCCGTGTCCAGCCAGACCAACCAGTCCACCACATCCATGACAGATCACGTCCCACTGGTGCATTGTGGGACACCTGTTGGTGCCTTTTCCTTCGAGATCAACACGTCGTAGAGAGTCAGTGGTAGCGGTGAGGAAGTCTGTTGTTTGCTGTTGGCGTCCTGGGTAAAAAGCCCGCCCCCCTCCCCGGCCCCTCCCCCCTGCTCTCCGAAAAACACACACAACCCCTACAGTGTTCTGATAGTGGGTGAATCCGTGAATTTGTTTTCATTTGCAGTTTATCCGAAGAAAGGACTATCCTTGATGCGTTAAGAGTGCAAGGACCTGTTAAACCCTTTTCATTTGATGTTTATGCACAGGAAGAAATATCCCTCTCTTCCCTACAGAGCCCTACTGACGACAAACCACCCTATTAATGCATGTTCAGTTGATGTTCACGCCTTGGAAAATAAGAAAAGACCCCAACCCCACTGCAATATACCGCTGGCAATAGAACCTGTTAAGGCCTTTTTAGTTGATGTTCACGCCTAAGAAAATCATAAATGTCCATATATTATCCCCCTACAATATACTACTGGCGATAGAACATGTTAAGACCTTTTCAGTTGATGTTTACTCCCAGTAAAATAGATAATGTCCCCAACCCCCTACAATATACCGCTGGAAATAGAACCTGTTAAGGACTTTCCAGTTGATGTTCACTCAAAGGAAACTAAGAAATGTCTCCAATCCCGTACAATATATTATTGGCGGTAGAACCTGTTAAGGCCTTTTCTGTTGATGTTCACTCAAATGCAAATAAGAAATGTCCCTAAACCCCCTAAAATATACTACTGTCGATAGAACCTTTTAACGTATTTATATTTGATATTCACGCCCAGGAAATTAAAAAATGTCCCGAGACCGCCTACAAAGCATGCCCTCCAAGCCGTACAACCGATTGATAGCTTCTCAGTCGAGGTGACTACGTACCTGGCAATGCATGATGACTGACACCAGACTTGTAATCGCTCGATTCTCATTAACAATGGCGTCACGACCATCGACCAAACCAGTCATTGAGCGCCCTGATCGGCGTCGTAACGCCTCGACTAGAGGCTGCTTCATTGCCATGTTTGTGCCAATTTCTCATTGCATTATTAAATACTTATACACATGTTTTTTTATAGTTTACACATCTGCAATGAAGTCCTATAAGTGATGACCGCGTTCCCAATATTTACAGTCATTTTATTCCGCTTCTCTCTCGTTATTTGTGGCGTATGAAATATTATACATATTTAATGTGATGAAGCTAATCTGTTTCACTTTTCTTTCATCTAATTCTCTTAATCTATTGGCCCGGTGTACCCAATGTGTCGACAAGAGTGGCTTCAACCGCCCAGCAGTCCATCTATTTTAGGAAAGCGGACGCTGAATTCACATCAAACGCTACGTGAAGTGTATTGGTTAATACGGAAGTAGCACAGCTTTTATTGCGCTGATAAAAGAGAAAGGCAAAGCCATCAAACCATGGCTCCAAGCGTGACACCGCGCATACGCATGATCATGCGCAATGCCCACAACTAACCGTACCCACCCTAGATAACAGGTCACAAATAATGTTACTTATAGAGATTAGGTCACTTACGATGACTGAATAATTGAAATAGCTAAAAATAAAGGTGTGCATTATTCTTCGGTATTCTCCCATGATTCCGCCTTTCTGAGTAGCCTTGTGTATAGTATATAATATATATATATATAATATATATGATGCATATTACGCCTTCACGCCCACAGTAGGACATCGCATCGGCGCCGGCGGTATAACAACATGCGCCATATTCCAGTGTTCCCAATGCAACAAAAGGAGCATGAAAGATGTTCCGGTCTCCACTGAAACGACCGTGGGCCTCACGGGTAATCATTACCTCACCACATGGGCCACTCGCCGTCTTCACGCTCTTCACAACACAGCGTCACCCCCCCCCCTCCCCACCCCGGACAGCCCCTCGCCACATCCCAAGACCCCCCCCCCCCCTCATCGTGTCTGTCCCCTCCATACGTTCCAAGATGCCTCATCCGTCCATTCCTCTCTACATACCACCCCCACCCCCCCCCCCACACACCCCAAAGGGCCAGCTCGTGTCATCGTTTTCCACCGCTCACCCTGGATGAGGCCTGGTTCCACCGCTCACCCTGGTTAAGGCCTGGTTCCACCGCTCACCCTGGTTGAGGCCTGGTTCCACCGCTCACCCTGGATGAGGCCTGGTTCCACCGCTCACCCTGGTTGAGGCCTGGTTCCACCGCTCACCCTGGTTGAGGCCTGGTTCCACCGCTCACCCTGGTTAAGGCCTGGTTCCACCGCTCACCCTGGTTGAGGCCTGGTTGCACCGCTCACCCTGGTTGAGGCCTGGTTCCACCGCTCACCCTGGTTGAGGCCTGGTACCACCGCTCACCCTGTTTAAGGCCTGGTACCCTCGCCCACCCTGGTTGAGGCCTGGTTCTACCGCTCACCCTGGTTAAGGCCTGGTTCCACCGCTCACCCTGGTTGAGGCCTGGTTTCACCGCTCACCCTGGTTGAGGCCTGGTTCCATCGCTCACCCTGGTTGAGGCCTGGTACCACCGCTCACCCTGGTTGAGGCCTGGTTCCACCGCTCACTCTGGTTGTGGCCTGGTTCTACCGCTCACCCTGGTTGAGGCCTGGTACCACCGCTCACCCTGGTTGAGGCCTGGTACCACCGCTCACCCTGGATGAGGCCTGGTTCCACCGCTCACCCTGGTTGAGGCCTGGTTCCACCGCTCACCCTGGTTAAGGCCTGGTTCCACCGCTCACCCTGGTTGAGGCCTGGTTCCACCGCTCACCCTGGATAAGGCCTGGTTCCACCGCTCACCCTGGTTGAGGCCTGGTTCCACCGCTCACCCTGGTTGAGGCCTGGTTCCACCGCTCACCCTGGTTGAGGCCTGGTTCCACCGCTCACCCTGGTTGAGGCCTGGTTCCACCGCTCACCCTGGTTGAGGCCTGGTTGCACCGCTCACCCTGGTTGAGGCCTGGTTCCACCGCTCACCCTGGTTGAGGCCTGGTACCACCGCTCACCCTGTTTAAGGCCTGGTACCCTCGCCCACCCTGGTTAAGGCCTGGTACCCTCGCTCACTCCGGTTAAGGCCTGGTACCCTCGCTCACCCTGGGCCTGGTACCCTCGCTCACCCTGGTTAAGGCCTGGTACCCTCCCTCACCCTGGTTAAGGCCTGGTACCACCGCTCCCCCTGGTTGATGCCTGGTACCACCGCTCACCCTGGTTGAGCCCTGGTTCCACCGCTCACTCTGGTTGTGGCCTGGTTCCATCGCTCACCCTGGTTGAGGCCTGGTACCACCGCTCACCCTGGTTGAGGCCTGGTTCCACCGCTCACTTTGGTTGTGGCCTGGTTCTACCGCTCACCCTGGTTGAGGCCTGGTACCACCGCTCACCCTGGTTGAGGCCTGGTACCACCGCTCACCCTGGTTGAGGCCTGGTTCCACCGCTCACTCTGGTTGCGGCCTGGTACCACCGCTCACCCTGGTTGCGGCCCAGTACCACGGCTCACCCTGGTTGAGGCCTGGTTTCACCGCTCACCCTGGTTGAGGCCTGGTTCCACCGCTCACCCTGGTTGAGGCCTGGTTCCACCGCTCACCCTGGTTGATGCCTGGTACCACCGCTCACCCTGGTTGAGGCCTGGTTCCACCGCTCACTCTGGTTGAGGTCTGGTTTCACCGCTCACCCTGGTTGAGGCCTGGTATCACCGCTCACCCTGGTTGAGGCCTGGTACCACCGCTCACCATGGTTGAGGCCTGGTATCACCGCTCACCCTGGTTGAGGCCTGGTACCCTCGCTCACCCTGGTTGAGGCCTGGTTCCACCGCACACCCTGGTTGAGGCCTGATACCACCGTTCACCCTGATTGAGACCTGGTTTCACCGCTCACTCTGGTTGTGGCCTGGTACCACCGCTCACCCTGGTTGGGGCCTGGTTCCACCGCTCACCCTGGTTGAGGTCTGGTACCGCCGCTCACCCTGGTTCAGGCCTGGTACCACCGCTCACCCTGGTTGAGGCCTGGTTCCACAGCTCACCCTGGTTGAGGCCTGGTACCACCGCTCACCCTGGTTGAGGTCTGGTTCCACCGCTCACCCTGGTTGAGGCCTGGTACCACCGCTACCCTGGTTGAGGCCTGGTACCACCGCTCACCCTGGTTGAGGCCTGGTTCCACCCCTCACCCTGGGCCTGGTACCCTCGCTCACTCTGGTTGAGGCCTGGTACCCTCCCTCACCCTGGTTAAGGCCTGGTACCACCGCTCCCCCTGGTTGATGCCTGGTACCACCGCTCACCCTGGTTGAGCCCTGGTTCCACCGCTCACTCTGGTTGTGGCCTGGTTCCATCGCTCACCCTGGTTGAGGCCTGGTACCACCGCTCACCCTGGTTGAGGCCTGGTTCCACCGCTCACTCTGGTTGTGGCCTGGTTCTACCGCTCACCCTGGTTGAGGCCTGGTACCACCGCTCACCCTGGTTGAGGCCTGGTACCACCGCTCACCCTGGTTGAGGCCTGGTTCCACCGCTCACTCTGGTTGTGGACTGGTTCCACCGCTCATCCTGGTTGAGGCCTGGTACCACCGCTCACCCTGGTTGAGGCCTGGTTCCACCGCTCACTCTGGTTGTAGCCTGGTTCCACCGCTCACCCTGGTTGAGGCCTGGTACCACCGCTCACCCTGGTTGAGGTCTGGTTCCACCGCTCACCCTGGTTGAGGCCTGGTACCACCGCTCACCCTGGTTGAGGCCTGGTACCACCGCTCACCCTGGTTGAGGCCTGGTTCCACCGCTCACCCTGGTTGAGGCCTAGTACCACCGCTCACCCTGGTTGAGGCCTGGTACCACCGCCCACCCTGATTGAGGCCTGGTACCAACGCTCACCCTGATTGAGGCCTGGTGCCACCGCTCACCCTGGTTGAAGCCTGGTTCCACCGCTCGCCCTGGTTGAGACCTGGTACCACCGCTCACCCTGATTGAGGCCTGGTACCCTCGCTCACCCTGATTGAGGCCTGGTGCCACCGCTCACCCTGGTTGAAGCCTTTTTCCACCGCTCGCCCTGGTTGAGACCTGGTACCACCGCTCACCCTGATTGAGGCCTGGTTCCACCGCTCATCCTGGTTGAGGCCTGGTTCCACCGCTCATCCTGGTTGAGGCCTGGTACCACCGCCCACCCTGATTGAGGCCTGGTACCAGCGCTCACCCTGATTGAGGCCTGGTACCAACGCTCACCCTGGTTGAGTCCAGAGACCACCGCTCACGCGCCAGTAACCCCAAACGCTGCCCACGCCCATAACTGGCTAAAAGGTCCCCTTTGTGTGAGATTGGTTTCCCCGATATCGCAAACTGTCGAGGGTTGCCATAGTTTGGGCCCCCCACCCCCCCGCCCCCCCTTCGCCTAACGCCTACCCTTTGGCTCCTGTCCCGCGTAGATCAGCGCGTGCCCGGATACCCTTCGACCTTGCCAGCACCCCGACCCCCCCACCCACCTCCACCCCGTGCCATTGACTCACACCGCCCTCTGTCAGACCGACCCCCCCCCCGGAGTGGCACACCTCGTCCCCTCCCACCGACGACTCCCACCGTCATCATCAAAGCCCTATCGCGCCACTTTTCTTGCCCATCTCCCACCCCCTCACACACGAACCGCAGCGACATCGCGTCCCCACCTCCCCCCCCCCCTCTAGCGCGCCACACGCTCTGTCGACCCCCACCTCCCACCGCTGCCCATCAACGGTTCCCTCTCCCACCTCCCGAGCTGCGAGGTGTCAGCGGCCGGACGCCGGGTCTTTCCCCCAGGCAGATCTCGATAACAGGTTTTCCCCGCCCTCCACCCATTCCCCTCTGTCGTGACGGCGACTGTGGTAAGGAGGACAGGACAATGCTGCTGAAAGCCAAGGCTGTTGAAAGTTAAGGTTGCTCGCAAACCGCCAAGGCTGTTGAAAGTTAAGGTTGCTCGCAAACCGCCAAGGCTGTTGAAAGTTAAGGTTGCTCGCAAACCGCCAAGGCTGTTGAAAGTTAAGGTTGCTCGCAAACCGCCAAGGCTGTTGAAAGTGAGGGTGGTCGCAAACCGCCAAGGCAGTTGAAAGTTAAGATTGCTCGCAAACCGCCAATGCTGTTGAAAGCCAAGGTGGTTGAAATTGAAATCCAAGTTCAAAGTCAAATTTGTTGAATGGCAAATGCAAAACCAAGTGGAAAGCAAAGGCTTTTGAAACCAACGGTGTTGAATGTCTTGCTTGCTAAAAGCCAAGATTATTGAGAGCCAAGACGGATGCAAAGCCAGAGACTGACACAAAGCCAAGATTGCTAATCCAAGGTAAAGCAAGGTTGTTGAAAGCTATGTTGCATGTCATGACTGTCGAAAGGTCAGTTGAAAGGCAAGGCTGTTGAAAAGCAAATGATATTGAACGCTAATTTCAAAGCCAAGTCTGTTGAAAGTATTTATTTAACCCATGTATAGCTCAGTACATATAGTGCGGAAACCAGCCAATGATTCATAAGGCTGTTATTAATGGTGATTCAAAGGTTGTTATTTGATCATTTGATCATACAACCGACATATTATATATCTGTTCTCTTTCGGTAGGAAGATCGGACTGATTCGCTGTCCAGTATGTGTACCAAAGGAACTGGCTTTTCCGGCCACATTTGTGGGTGTGGTCGGCCAAATAGACCGGACCCAGAAGCCCCTTCCGGGATGATGATGCGAAAGAACTGGGGCAGGTACTTCCGGCTTCCACCAAGTGTCCACCAAACAGTAGTCTCTGGTGGCGGAGGGACAAACACACACTGGTGTAAGAGACCGGTAACTTGATCTGCTGGTACGACAATTCTACGTAATGCCTCATTTGCCTAAATAATGCAGGTACGGTACAGTGGCTTTGGAAGGGGGTTGGCGACGTATGGTGGAATGGGGGGGGGGGGGGGAGGGAGCGACATTGAAAATGTTGAGACGGCCTCAAAACGAGTGTCCAGCAGACGGACGATGAAAGGGGTTCGCAGAAAAAGAAAACCTTGTGGCACGGGGGGGCGGGGTGAGGATAGGGGGGGGGGATGGAGAGACGGGGGCAAACAGATGCACCCCTCACCCCTATCCTAGATAGGAGTGGGGGCCATATTTGCGGAATACGATCATGTGTCAGAAAGAAAGGTATAATTTTGTCCCCAAAGCCAAACAAATGGGATAGATCTAGCAAGACAGTAGAAGACATCGGCGAACTATTCGGCCCCGACCGTTTCGATTTACGGGCATTGGACTGATCAAAGGCTGTCGACGTCGAACATCGTACCTCAGACATCTAGCTCCTATCATACATTGTTGTATTATCGGCCACACGTAATTAAAACACATGTGGCTCCCTGGCACATACCATAAAATACCATATTTATATGGCTAATTTAAATCCTATATCTTTCATTATTTTCATATTAAGATCAGCATATCAGTAAAAAAAAACATAATTATATATATTTACCGGTATATATGCCAATAGACAAAATGGATGTCATGAGTAAATTATTAAAAGGTGCATTAGAATTGTTTGGAATAAAGCTGAAAACCCATACTGCGTATGACTTGGATGCGAGTAATCCCAGTGCGCCGTCCGACAGACTGTCAGGCACACACGGAAATGGGGTGTGAATGCGACAGGACCGGGACCTGGGACTGTTGACACAAGAAAAAGAAGGCCGGTTTTCCAATGACTATGACCCATTGATTGATACTTCCTTTTTTTACCCAAATCTTAGCGAAGAAATAAACTTTCCCCGTAGTGTGAGGCCCCGAAAGACCCATCATTCAGGCCAGGCAAGCCACTCCGTTGGTACGTAACCCTATAGGGGAGAACAAGCGAGAAGACAGGTCGGTGTGAACGATGCGGGGGCGACTCCAGGAGGGGAACTGGGTGGGGGGGGGAGGCGGTGAGGGGTGGATGGGGGAGAGGGGGGTGAGGGGAAGGGGCTAGGGGGAGGTGGTTGGAGCGGGGAGGGGGGGGGGGGTGCAGAAGGGACGATGAGGTGCGGGAGCGGAGAATTACGGTGCATTTTATTGATACCACCAGGAACATGGAGTGCGTGAAATGTGAGCTTGGATTTGTGAGCGAGAAGTGTCCGGTTTTAGGGCCACTTCCCCAGCAATGTGAGGCGTTATCTGCCGGCTACACTGTCCGCACCCTCCGCCACTTACTACGGGACCCGCCATTAGCAACCAATTTCATTTTATCAGCCTCCTATAGCTCCCTCTTCTCTCCTCTCTCGCCTCTTTTCTTGCCCATCTTCCTGCTTCTGTAACTTCTTGTCCACCTCTATTTATTCTCACTCTCGTTTTACCTACACCCCTTGGCCAAAACCCCCCGCCCCCAACCCATCTCTCCCTCCTCCATGTCTCTTTTCTCTCTCTCTCTCTCTCTCTCTCTCTCTTCGCGGACTCGCCCCGTCTGTCGGTCTCGTCCCCATCCATTAACTGATGGTCTTTGCCAGGGATCCTTGAGATAGCATCTTAGAGTGTACCACCAATCGCCAACCCGACTGACACCGACTCAATGTATCGCTAAATAGTGAAGGCGGCCGCCGGGGCAGGCCCTGGAAATCGGCCCTAAGTCGGGAGACGTCTTTGTCGGTAACGCCATCGAGACGGCCATTCCGTCTTCCGCTCACCCTCCCTCCCTCCTCCCACCGTCACCCGACCCGCGACCTGACCCCCCCCCCCCCCCGCCCCGCCGGCTGCTCCCTATTCCATCGTCCCGTCCGCCGTCCCGTGTAAGGTGTCTCCTATTAGACCAACAGCCATCACTTACTTGGCAATATACGGACGGCACATCCTCTACTGACTCCCCCCCTCCCCGTCCTTCCCCCTCTTCCATCATCCCATCTCTCCCTCTTCCCATCGCCGCAGAGATGCTTGGGGGTCTATATCTTACCCCCTCACCCCCCACCCCCCACAACACACACACCCCACTGCACCGCCAGGCCAAAGGAAAAAAAACGACCCTTATCAAGTGCCTATCAAATTCGGCCCGACGCCCTTAAAGGCGGTGGAGGCCGCAGTGTGAAGGGTGACTGAAGGGCGCAGAAGAAGCTGTTTCATCTGTTGCTCTCAGGGGCTGAGAGATTGAATGGCCAGTTTGAAAGGAAAGGGTTACGATGGATGGGTCGCAAAACGTCTACAGCTTGATGAGGCTCAAGTCAAGATGCTGCGGAGAGATACAGCGAAAAAACTGAAGGTTAAATTGTCTTTTAAACAGGCTAGGTAGCTTCGGGGGACAAAACGCATTGAGAGAATTATTGAAAGCTAAATGCCGAAAACACTTCCCGACTTTGCATAAGACAGCATGGTCCGAAGGGAGTTTTCACGTTCGCCAAAGAGATGAGATAACCACGTAGGGCCAGCCCTAGGGGCTGTAAGGTGGTAGGTGGGTGGGTGTGAGGGCCCGGGGGGGAGGGGGGGGGCTGTCACGGCTAGGGTGGGTGGGGGTGGGGACAAGCTTCACGGGCAAGGTGATGGGTGGATGGGTGGGGGAGATACTTCACGGGCTAGTGTGTTGGGTGGGAGGGTGCGGCTCCAGGGGCTAGGGTGGTGGGGTTTGGGGTTAGGTCTCAGGACGGTGGCCGCTCCCGGTGTGCCCTCCCCCCCTACCCCACCCCCCACCTTCTGTCTGATGGCTACGGTGACATACCCGCGAGGTTTATTAATTCCAAGCTTCGAGAGTTCGTAGCTCTGCCAGTTCATTGACTCGTCAAGTCTGCCGGTGACTGTATTGGTTGGTCTGTCAAGCACTGCTGAGGTATGTCAAAGTGGCAAAAAGGGGAGTTTTAATTTACACGAACATCAATGTTCTCTCTGAAGTTCAGATTATCCCTGTTCAAGAAATGTATATTATCATATTTATCTTGAACTTAGTGACAAAAAGCGTGAATAATGCCCAAAATTTGATGGTATATTACCCGTACCTATACCAATATGAGGGACAGTGTCCTCGTTACAGGACACCATGGTATAATCTTTATGCAATAATAACCTCAATATAGATCTTATTGGTTGGTTGGTTGTATATTCAGGACGCTTTAACTACTTTTGGTCATATCGCGTCAATGGGAGAAGGAAGGGAGAGTGAAGCCATATCATCGGGGGTAACCCCCTACTCTTTACGAAGAAGGACATGTGAAGATTTCCATCTGAAAGCTTTAACATGATGGACTTTTATTTGATTCTTTTTTGGTATTGCTTTCAATGCGAAAACTACCAGCTTTGTCTGAGCAGCTTTAAAGACTTCATGTTGTGTTCGATGTTTCTTGTATTATGGAAGCCATGATGGGAAGTCAGGCGACTCGATCGAGTTCATTCCAGAAGTCACGGGATGATTCATTGCGAAGCACAGACCGCAGATGTGTGACTTTCACCTTCAACTAGGCGTCTAGCTTCCATTTAGTGATTTTATGCGCAAAAGATTCTACAGAATCCTCGTCATAAAGTCATAAAAAAAAGTTCATAAAGTCCGAAACTTCGGTGCTACAGGAACGTATATGAGATATGAGAAACACGCATTACCCTGTAAGGTCATGCCAGAGCTACGAGTGAATGAATGTCCCTCTAGGCGTGGGGACTTAACCTATAGCGATATAGACACCAGGGCAATGGGGCAGGGACAACAGCGGACTCCATCCAACGCCAACTCGTTCCAACTCGTTCCAACACACATTGTTCCAACCCGAACTTATTCCAGCCCGAACTCACTCTAACAGGAACTCGTTCAACACAAAGTCGTTCCAACACGAAGACGTTCCAACACGAACTTGCTCCAACGAACGTGCTCCATTGAACTTGTTCCAACGAACTTGTTTCAACCCGAACTCGTTCGAAACACCAACTTGTTCTATCACGAAGTTGCTCCAACGAACTCTTTCCAACGAACTTCTTCCAGTGCGAACTTGTTACAACACGAACTTGCTCCAACGAACTTGTTCCAACACAAACTCGTTCCAACGGGATGCTTGGTTGATCTACAGCCTGTCAGCCAATTGCTTCTCCGTGGAGTATAGGATCTAGATTAACTGTTGCAAGCATGAGATCGGAGCTAGATACAATGCAATGTTGTGCTTGGTTGGACCCTTGTACCGTGCATCATTCGTGTACACGGGGTCGCTAGACGGTGTAGCGCGTTCGGCTGTTGTCAGGTGTGTAATGCTCGGCCAGCCCAAGCGGCTGGTTCGAAACACACCTGTGGAAAATGTGTCTTCATGTGTTCGCGATAACCGCCCCATGTCTTTCTTTGCTAAGAGTATGGGGTCACTTCCCCAGACATGCCTCCTCTGTACCTTAAACCCTGTCTATGGCTACGATGTGACCTACAGAGGTTAAAAGCGACCATTCGTATGCAAGGTGTCCGTCGACTGGTCTGCGGTCCTGTTCTAGAGCATTCTCAGCACCATCATTCCTTAAAAATATAAAACAAGACAGAATTATGGTTGGCTGCTTGCTCATAACGGCGACCTTGCATGGCATCAGTAAAGACACCCTTAATCCAATTCAGGTCACAGAAAGTGTTTTAACTGTGGCTGAAATACCATTTATTCGATAAACGTTTCACTGTTTTGTTCTTGGCGCACGCTAGAGGATGTATTTGATTCCGGGGTAGCGTGTGTCGCACATGGGATTAAAGCCACGTCCGCTTGGCTTAGCGCACATGGCAACCAGCATCCAGATCGTCCATCACTGAGCCAGGGTAACCATGGGGACAGTAGTCCAGCGAGCGGTGGGTATAGGGTGGAGGGTGGGCTTTTGGCAGATGGACGAGGCTTTCCGGAGCGCTTAGGCATAGGATAATGAGGACGGCCGAAAATGCCTCGCGAATTTTGATACCGATGACCGGCGGAGTGGCGGAGGGGAGGGGTGGGGGGCTGGAGTGGGGGGGGGGCGGTAGCTATCCGGTCATCCAATTGTCACTTATGATAGAAATGGGAGTACGGTTTGAGCTAGAGTGGGGGGGGGAGGTGATATCGGGCAGAAGGACATTGAGGCAGAGGGTGGGGGTAATGGTGTGGAAGTGGGTTTGGGGTCCAGGTACTCGTATTAGCCGTCAATGAGGAACTGAATGTAAGACGTGGTAAAAAGGAAATGAAAGAGACTTTTCGTTGGTCGGCAAATATGGGTCGCTAGTGGCGGGGGTGAGGGGTCGAGGCTGGTGGGTGCTGCGGGGGATGGGGGGGGGGCGGGTGCCGTGGAGGTGAGTGGTGTGGATGATTTATGGGCGTCCTCCACGTGTTTGGGCGATGGTCGGGAGGGGGTGTAACGTTGGACTGGGGGGTGGTGGATGGGGCAAGGCAGCCGTCCATGTGGCTGTAAGGTACATACAGTGATGGAGGTGGCAGGCAGTGGACAGGGGGGAGGGGAGCTGCATGAGCTGGACGAATGAGACAGAGGGGCTGAGCGGGAGGGGGGGGGGGGGGGTAAGGGGGTAGGAGGTAAGCCAAGCCCTCTATTCCATGGAAACAGCGGATGGCTGAGGGATTTCCGGGGTGAGTATCAGGAGATGGCAGCAAAATTGGACCCCTGATAAACGGCAGGAAATCTGGCTTCGGCCCATTGATCAGCCTGGAAGTGGCATGGTGACCGGGACAAAGGCGAGCCTCGCACTTCCTATCGGTCTCCTTCTGTGTCCTATCTAAGTGGACAGTCGCGTGACGGGTTATTTAATACCCCCTCCCCCCCCCCCCTTCCCTCCCCCCCCCCCTTTCCTTCTGCCGCCCCCCCACATACACACCCACCCAGCGTGACGGTCCTTTCCAGAATGGCACACGTCTTTGAGTACCTTCTCCCCTCCCGCTCTACCCCCCTCCCCCCTTCCCATCTGCATCACCCACCCTGGCCGTCACCCACACGCGAGCCCCCTGCCCTTCCCCTGCCCTTTACCCTGAGACACAGTTGTGCGATCAGCGCGATCCAACAATGTAACATGCCCGTAAAAAATACGAGAACTTAAATGTAGCTAGTTTTCGTAGCAGTTTAGTTTCCGATACGGCCGTTGATGGCGCTTGGGTCAGCCCGTGCGATTTCGCGGCAACAATGCATCGTGTCTTCAGTCTTGTCAGCCACAGCGGCGCTGCTAACTTGGATAATTTGCCTGGAGTTGTGTCAGACAATGCCGCGGCACTTTCTGGACATTTACCATTTACCGGAGGATTTACCCTTTTATTTCGCCCAGCGTGAACAAACCTTTAGCAAATTAGTGATGACTGATGAACTCTTGTAAAGGGGGGGGGGGGGGGGGCAAGGGGTATTGGCTTTTCTCGGGAATGGGCTTTTCATTTCATAGTGAACTGGGAAAGAGGAAAATAATTGTTCCTGAACTGGGAACGGTTTATTAGCCGACCCTCGTGATCAAAGATTTCCATTTTTTGTGAACTGGGAATATTGGATATTAAATAACCGGGAATGGCGTTCAGCTCTTAATTCACTGAGATCTGTGAATAAAGACATTAATTCTTCGTGATCTGGGAACTTGACCCCCCCCCCCCCCTTTGCCCTTGCACCCCCCCCCCCTTGTAATTGAAACTGTAACAATTACATATTCCTCAAGCTCATATGGTCATTGCAATATATAGAACCATGGTTTATTTAATTAGCACTCTTACTATTTCGTATGTCTCTATACATATGGTCGCCTTGTATTCTTGCTTGCTTGGCCTCGCTACGATGATTCTGTTTGTAGGACAATAGTTTGTTCCGCTCGGGCGTCTCTCCCGCATTGTGCAGCGACACTTCCTTCCGGTTACTTATGGCAGCTGCTTACCGGTCACGTGACCCATCGTCAGTGGTAACGCGTCCTGGGAATTAGTACCTAGGATCTGAAGATTTCCCGTCTCTAAGTCCGCCTGGGTTGTGTGTTTTTGGGGGTTTTTTTTGTTTTTGGGGGGTGGGGGGGGGGGGGGGTTATGCTGGTGATAGTGATGTGCCGATGCAACCTATAGTGAGCACGTTCTTCTGGTTTGACCTTCGTCGGCTTCTGTCGAACGTCCTCAACGTATTTGGTAATTGTACCTGACACAGCCTGTCATTTACCCTACCCCCGTCATACAACGCCCCCCCCCCCGCCGCAACCGCTCCCCACGCTGACCTCACTCTCCCCGGCCCTGCTACCCCCCAGTAACACCACCAACACACACCTCTCTCCCCCCCCCCCCTCCCCTCCTCCGGCCCCTCTACGTAAGACGCTAGCTTCTTCATTCAGCCTGTCCTGCAGGTGGGTGGGTGGGTGGGTGAGGAGCTGGGATGGGTGGGGAGCGGGGGTGGGGAATATAGGGGTGGGGGTAGAGTAACAGCCTGTTCCGTTGCCTTCTCCACCCCCCCTTGCAGCCGGTGTCAGACGCCGCGGCTAACAAACAGCGCCCCCATACAATTCCAGTCACGTGTTTCCCGCCCCACCACGTGGCAGCCAAATGAAGCTGTCGGACATGCAGCGTTGTCTCATTACAGGGGGGGGGGGGGGGCAAGGGGTATTGGCTTTTCTCGGGAATGGGTATTTCATTTCATAGTGAACTGGGAAAGCGGAAAATAATTGTTCCTGAACTGGGAACGGTTTATTAGCCGACCCTCGTGATCAAAGATTTCCATTTATTGTGAACTGGGAATATTGGATATTAAATAACCGGGAATGGCGTTCAGCTCTTAATTCACTGAGATCTGTGATGAAAAAAAACCATTAATTCTTCGTGATCGGGGAACTTGACCCCCCCCCCCCCCTTTGCCCTTGCACCCCCCCCCCCCGTAATTG
>OZ025260.1:8764466-8834837 GCA_964019135.1 Arenicola marina | reverse complement strand
TGAGATCACCAAGCCAACTTTCCAGTACTTAAGAACACAAGAATCTTTAAAGATTACCAACCTGTTATTGCAGAAGAGTGACCCCTTGATTCCTTAAATACATGAAGAGTTGGCTGTGGTGCATTGTGCATACAATTCACTTTTTTCAGGGTTTTGATTGAACAGCTAATTGTTTGACAGTGATGCCTTTAAAAAGGACCTACACCAAATGATGTGTTGCTTTTCTAATAGAGACGCGGGGACGAATACAGGATTTGGTTATTAGACCGTCACTCAAATACTTATGAAACTAGTTTTTCCCCTAATAGGGCAGGGGGTACAGCTTACAAGACAGCTAGCAGTACTTACCGCACAGCTTACAGGACAGCCCAGCAGTACTTACCGCACAGCTTACAGGACAGCTCGAAGTGCTTACCACACAGCTTGCAGGACAGCTCGCAGTGCTTATCACACAGCTTACAGGACAGCTAGCAGTACTTACCGCACAGCTTACAGGACAGCTCGCAGTACTTACCGCACAGCTTACAGGACAGCTCGAAGTGCTTATCACACAGCTTACAGGACAGCCAGCAGTACTTATCACACAGCTTACAGGACAGCTCGCAATGCTTATCACACAGCTTACAGGACAGCTACCAGTACTTACCGCACAGCTTACAGGACAGCTAGCAGTACTTACCGCACAGCTTACAGGACAGCTCGCAGTGCTTATCACACAGCTTACAGGACAGCTCGAAGTGCTTATCACACAGCTTACAGGACAGCTCGCAATGCTTATCACACAGCTTACAGGACAGCTACCAGTACTTACCGCACAGCTTACAGGACAGCTCGCAGTACTTACCACACAGCTTACAGGACAGCTCGCAGTACTTACCGCACAGCTTACAGGACAGCTCGCAGTGCTTATCACACAGCTTACAGGACAGCCAGCAGTACTTACCGCACAGCTTACAGGACAGCTAGCAGTACTTACCGCACAGCTTACAGGACAGCTCGCAGTACTTACCACACAGCTTACAGGACAGCTCGCAGTACTTACCACACAGCTTATAGGACAGCTAGCAGTACTTACCGCACAGCTTACAGGACAGCCAGCAGTACTTACCACACAGCTTACTGGACAGCTCGCAGTACTTACCGCACAGCTTGCAGGACAGCCAGCAGTACTTGCCGCACAGCTTACAGGACAGCCAGCAGTACTTACCGCACAGCTTACAGGACAGCTGGCAGTACTTACCACACAACTTACAGGACAGCTAGCAGTACTTACCACACAGCTTGCAGGACAGCTAGCAGTACTTATCACACAGCTTACAGGACAGCTCGCAGTACTTACCGCACAGCTTACAGGACAGCTGGCAGTACTTACCACACAACTTACAGGACAGCTGGCAGTACTTACCACACAACTTACAGGACAGCTCGCAATACTTACCACACAGCTTACAGGGACAGCTCGCAATACTTACCACACAGCTTACAGGACAGCTGGCAGTACTTACAACACAACTTACAGGACAGCTAGCAGTACTTACCACACAGCTTACAGGACAGCTCGCAATACTTACCACACAGCTTACAGGACAGCTCGCAATACTTACCACACAGCTTGCAAGACAGCTCGCAGTATTTACCGCACAGCTTACAGGACAGCTAGCAGTACTTACCGCACAGCTTACAGAACAGCTCGCAGTACTTACCGCACAGCTTACAGGACAGCTAGCAGTACTTACCGCACAGCTTAAATGAGAGCTCGCAGTACTTACCGCGCAGCTTACATGACAGGCCAGCAGTACTTACCACACAGCTTGCAGGACTGCTAGCAGTACTTACCGCACAGCTTACAGGACAGCTCGCAGTACTTACCGCACAGCTTGCAGGACAGCTCGCAGTACTTACCACACAGCTTGCAGGACTGCTCGCAGTACTTACCGCACAGCTTACAGGACAGCTCGCAGTACTTACCGCACAGCTTGCAGGACAGCTCGCAGTACTTACCACACAGCTTACAGGACAGCTAGCAGTACTTACCGCACAGCTTACAGGACAGCCAGCAGTACTTACCACACAGCTTACATTGGCAACTAACAGTACTTACCGCACAGCTTATAGGCAGCTTGCAGTACTTACCGCACAGCTTACAGGACAGCCAGCAGTACTTACCGCACAGCTTACAGGACAGCTCGCAGTAATTACCGCACAGCTTACAGGACAGCTAGCAGTACTTACCGCACAGCTTACAGGACAGCCAGCAGTACTTACCGCACAGCTTACAGGACAGCTCGCAGTACTTACCGCACAGCCTACAGGACAGCCAGGCAGTACTTACCGCACAGCTTATAGGACAGCTAGCAGTACTTACCGCACAGCTTACAGGACAGCTAGCAGTACTTACCGCACAGCTTGCAGGACAGCCAGCAGTACTTACCACACAGCTTGCAGGACAGCTTGCAGTAGTTGGCGTACTGATATATTGCACTGTTGCTACATTTTCCTTCCTCCAAGAAAGTCTGGCAGCTTTCACTCTCGTCGTAACACATGCCTTTCCCTGAAGACATATTAAGGGAGATTTAATATGTGGCGTTTGCCATGGTCTGTTTGTTGGCGAAAATGCTATTGTGTAATTTGTTCCTGAAATGCAGCAGTTATATAACCGGCAGCGCAGTCTCGCAGTTTGAACGGTATTTAATTATACAAATGGGGAATGTATCATAAAATACATTGCAAATGAGCTTAATGGGTGTATAATGCTTACTACTGTCATTCGTAAACTTCGATCAGCCGTATTAGTAATAAACATTGAGTCCCATTCAGTTGAACAAGACGGTGTTTTGCACAACAGCGGGCGCAATGCTGATCATGCGTGGCGTAGCATTGAGGGTAGGGTTGGGGGGGGGGAGTGTGTGTGGGTGGGGAGGGTATGTGTGCGTGTGGGGGGGGGGGGGGAGGAGGGGAGTTACCTCCTTGCTTCATCTCGAGTTCGTAGTAGTTGATCATGCTATCTCGGACCGGGTCTCCCCGTCGGGACGCCGGGCAGATGGGCGCCAGGTACACGTGGGCCTTGAACTTCCGGTTCCGGCGAGCTTGAGCGGGGAACCGCTGAAAAACGCGTGGTAGTAAGTTAACAAGTAATATTACACAACCGCAAGGGGGTAGTAAGTTAACAAGCAATATTACACAACAGAAAGGGGGTGGTAGGGTAGCAAGTAATATTACACAAAAGCAAGGGGTGGTAATGTTACAAGTAATATTACACAACAGCAAGGGGGTGGTAAGGTAGCAAGTAATATTACACAAAAGCAAGGGGGTGGTAAGGCAACAAGTAATATTACACAAAAGCAAGGGGGTGGTAAGGCAACAAGTACTATTACACAAAAGTGACGGGGTGCTAGGGTAACAAGTAATATTACACAACAGAAAGGGGGTGGTAAGGTAACAAGTAATATTACACAACAGAAAGGGGGTGGTAAGGTAACAAGTAATATTACACAACAGAAAGGGGGTGGTAAGGTAACAAGTAATATTACACAACAGAAAGGGGGTGGTAAGGTAACAAGTAATATTACACAACAGAAAGGGGGTGGTAAGGTAACAAGTAATATTACACAGCAGAAAGGGGGTGGTAAGGTAGCAAGTAATATTACACAACAGAAAGGGGGTGGTAAGGTAACAAGTAATATTACACAACAGAAAGGGGGTGGTAAGGTAACAAGTAATATTACACAAAAGCAAGGGGGTGGTAAGGTAACAAGTAATATTACACAACAGAAAGGGGGTGGTAAGGTAACAAGTAATATTACACAACAGAAAGGGGGTGGTAAGGTAACAAGTAATATTACACAACAGAAAGGGGGTGGTAAGGTAACAAGTAATATTACACAACAGAAAGGGGTGGTAAGGTAGCAAGTAATATTACACAACAGAAAGGGGGTGGTAAGGTAACAAGTAATATTACACAACAGAAAGGGGGTGGTAAGGTAACAAGTAATATTACACAACAGAAAGGGGGTGGTAAGGTGACAAGTAATATTACACAACAGAAAGGGGGTGGTAAGGTAACAAGTAATATTACACAACAGAAAGGGGGTGGTAAGGTAACAAGTAACATTACACAACAGAAAGGGGGTGGTAAGGTAGCAAGTAATATTACACAACAGAAAGGGGGTGGTAAGGTAGCAAGTAATATTACACAACAGAAAGGGGGTGGTAAGGTGACAAGTAATATTACACAACAGAAAGGGGGTGGTAAGGTAACAAGTAATATTACACAACAGAAAGGGGGTGGTAAGGTAACAAGTAATATTACACAACAGAAAGGGGGTGGTAAGGTAGCAAGTAATATTACACAACAGAAAGGGGGTGGTAAGGTAGCAAGTAATATTACACAACAGAAAGGGGGTGGTAAGGTAACAAGTAATATTACACAACAGAAAGGGGGTGGTAAGGTAACAAGTAATATTACACAACAGAAAGGGGGTGGTAAGGTAACAAGTAATATTATACAACAGAAAGGGGGTGGTAAGGTAGCAAGTAATAATACACAACAGAAAGGGGGTGGTAAGGTAGCAAGTAATATTACACAACAGAAAGGGGGTGGTAAGGTAACAAGTAATATTACACAACAGAAAGGGGGTGGTAAGGTAACAAGTAATATTTCACAACAGAAAGGGGTTGGTAAGGTAACAAGTAATATTACACAACAGAAAGGGGGTGGTAAGGTAGCAAGTAATATTACACAACAGAAAGGGGGTGGTAAGGTAACAAGTAATATTACACAACAGAAAGGGGGTGGTAAGGTAACAAGTAATATTACACAACAGAAAGGGGGTGGTAAGGTAGCAAGTAATATTACACAACAGAAAGGGGGTGGTAAGGTAACAAGTAATATTACACAACAGAAAGGGGGTGGTAAGGTAACAAGTAATATTTCACAACAGAAAGGGGGTGGTAAGGTAACAAGTAATATTACACAACAGAAAGGGGGTGGTAAGGTAGCAAGTAATATTACACAACAGAAAGGGGGTGGTAAGGTAACAAGTAATATTACACAACAGAAAGGGGGTGGTAAGGTAGCAAGCAATATTACACAAAAGCAAGGGGGTGGTAAGGTAACAAGTAATATTACACAACAGAAAGGGGGTGGTAAGGTAACAAGTAATATTACACAACAGAAAGGGGGTGGTAAGGTAACAAGTAATATTACACAACAGAAAGGGGGTGGTAAGGTAACAAGTAATATTACACAACAGAAAGGGGTGGTAAGGTAGCAAGTAATATTACACAACAGAAAGGGGGTGGTAAGGTAACAAGTAATATTACACAACAGAAAGGGGGTGGTAAGGTAACAAGTAATATTACACAACAGAAAGGGGGTGGTAAGGTGACAAGTAATATTACACAACAGAAAGGGGGTGGTAAGGTAACAAGTAATATTACACAACAGAAAGGGGGTGGTAAGGTAACAAGTAACATTACACAACAGAAAGGGGGTGGTAAGGTAGCAAGTAATATTACACAACAGAAAGGGGGTGGTAAGGTAGCAAGTAATATTACACAACAGAAAGGGGGTGGTAAGGTGACAAGTAATATTACACAACAGAAAGGGGGTGGTAAGGTAACAAGTAATATTACACAACAGAAAGGGGGTGGTAAGGTAACAAGTAATATTACACAACAGAAAGGGGGTGGTAAGGTAGCAAGTAATATTACACAACAGAAAGGGGGTGGTAAGGTAGCAAGTAATATTACACAACAGAAAGGGGGTGGTAAGGTAACAAGTAATATTACACAACAGAAAGGGGGTGGTAAGGTAACAAGTAATATTACACAACAGAAAGGGGGTGGTAAGGTAACAAGTAATATTATACAACAGAAAGGGGGTGGTAAGGTAGCAAGTAATAATACACAACAGAAAGGGGGTGGTAAGGTAGCAAGTAATATTACACAACAGAAAGGGGGTGGTAAGGTAACAAGTAATATTACACAACAGAAAGGGGGTGGTAAGGTAACAAGTAATATTTCACAACAGAAAGGAGTTGGTAAGGTAACAAGTAATATTACACAACAGAAAGGGGGTGGTAAGGTAGCAAGTAATATTACACAACAGAAAGGGGGTGGTAAGGTAACAAGTAATATTACACAACAGAAAGGGGGTGGTAAGGTAACAAGTAATATTACACAACAGAAAGGGGGTGGTAAGGTAGCAAGTAATATTACAAAACAGAAAGGGGGTGGTAAGGTAACAAGTAATATTACACAACAGAAAGGGGGTGGTAAGGTAACAAGTAATATTTCACAACAGAAAGGGGGTGGTAAGGTAACAAGTAATATTACACAACAGAAAGGGGGTGGTAAGGTAGCAAGTAATATTACACAACAGAAAGGGGGTGGTAAGGTAACAAGTAATATTACACAACAGAAAGGGGGTGGTAAGGTAGCAAGTAATATTACACAACAGAAAGGAGGTGGTAAGGTAACAAGTAATATTACACAACAGAAAGGGGTGGTAAGGTAACAAGTAATATTACACAACAGAAAGGGGGTGGTAAGGTAGCAAGTAATATTACACAACAGAAAGGGGGTGGTAAGGTAACAAGTAATATTACACAACAGAAAGGGGGTGGTAAGGTAGCAAGTAATATTACACAACAGAAAGGGGGTGGTAAGGCAACAAGTAATATTACACAACAGAAAGGGGGTGGTAAGGTAACAAGTAATATTACACAACAGAAAGGGGGTGGTAAGGCAACAAGTAATATTACACAACAGAAAGGGGGTGGTAAGGTAACAAGTAATATTACACAACAGAAAGGGGGTGGTAAGGTAACAAGTAATATTACACAACAGAAAGGGGGTGGTAAGGTAAAAAGTAATATTACACAACAGAAAGGGGGTGGTAAGGTAACAAGTAATATTTCACAACAGAAAGGGGGTGGTAAGGTAACAAGTAATATTACACAACAGAAAGGGGTGGTAAGGTAACAAGTAATATTACACAACAGAAAGGGGGTGGTAAGGTAACAAGTAATATTACACAACAGCAAGGGGGTGGTAGGGTAGCAAGTAGTATTACACAAAAGCAAGAGGTGGTAATGTTACAAGTAATATTACACAACAGCAAGGGGGTGGTAAGGTAGCAAGTAATATTACACAAAAGCAAGGAGGTGGTAAGGCAACAAGTACTATTACACAAAAGTGACGGGGTGCTAGGGTAACAAGTAATATTACACAACAGAAAGGGGGTGGTAAGGTAGCAAGTAATATTACACAACAGAAAGGGGGTGGTAAGGTAACAAGTAATATTACACAACAGAAAGAGGGTGGTAAGGTAACAAGTAATATTACACAACAGAAAGGGGGTGGTAAGGCAACAAGTAATATTACACAACAGAAAGGGGGTGGTAAGGTAACAAGTAATATTACACAACAGAAAGGGGGTGGTAAGGCAACAAGTAATATTACACAACAGAAAGGGGGTGGTAAGGTAACAAGTAATATTACACAACAGAAAGGGGGTGGTAAGGTAACAAGTAATATTACACAACAGAAAGGGGGTGGTAAGGTAACAAGTAACATTACACAACAGAAAGGGGGTGGTAAGGTAACAAGTAATATTACACAACAGAAAGGGGGTGGTAAGGTAGCAAGTAATATTACACAACAGAAAGGGGGTGGTAAGGTAACAAGTAATATTACACAACAGAAAGGGGGTGGTAAGGTAGCAAGTAATATTACACAACAGAAAGGGGGTGGTAAGGTAACAAGTAATATTACACAACAGAAAGGGGGTGGTAAGGTGACAAGTAATATTACACAACAGAAAGGGGGTGGTAAGGTAACAAGTAATATTTCACAACAGAAAGGGGGTGGTAAGGTAACAAGTAATATTACACAACAGAAAGGGGGTGGTAAGGTAGCAAGTAATATTACACAACAGAAAGGGGGTGGTAAGGTAACAAGTAATATCACACAACAGAAAGGGGGTGGTAAGGTAACAAGTAATATTACACAACAGAAAGGGGGTGGTAAGGTAACAAGTAATATTTCACAACAGAAAGGGGGTGGTAAGGTAACAAGTAATATTACACAACAGAAAGGGGGTGGTAAGGTAGCAAGTAATATTACACAACAGAAAGGGGGTGGTAAGGTAACAAGTAATATTACACAACAGAAAGGGGGTGGTAAGGTAACAAGTAATATTACACAACAGAAAGGGGGTGGTAAGGTAACAAGTAATATTACACAACAGAAAGGGGGTGGTAAGGTAGCAAGTAATATTACACAACAGAAAGGGGGTGGTAAGGTGACAAGTAATATTACACAACAGAAAGGGGGTGGTAAGGTAACAAGTAATATTACACAACAGAAAGGGGGTGGTAAGGTAGCAAGTAATATTACACAACAGAAAGGGTGTGGTAAGGTGACAAGTAATATTACACAACAGAAAGGGGGTGGTAAGGTAACAAGTAATATTTCACAACAGAAAGGGGGTGGTAAGGCAGCAAGTACTATTACACAACAGAAAGGGGGTGGTAAGGTAACAAGTACTATTACACAACAGAAAGGGGGTGGTAAGGTAACAAGTAATATTTCACAACAGAAAGGGGGTGGTAAGGTAACAAGTAATATTTCACAACAGAAAGGGGGTGGTAAGGTAACAAGTAATATTACACAACAGAAAGGGGGTGGTAAGGTAACAAGTAATATTACACAACAGAAAGGGGGTGGTAAGGTAGCAAGTAATATTACACAAAAGCAAGGGGGTGTTAAGGCAACAAGTACTATTACACAAAAGTGACGGGGTGCTAGGGTAACAAGTAATATTACACAACAGAAAGGGGGTGGTAAGGTAACAAGTAATATTTCACAACAGAAAGGGGGTGGTAAGGTAACAAGTAATATTACACAACAGAAAGGGGGTGGTAAGGTGACAAGTAATATTACACAACAGAAAGGGAGTGGTAAGGTAACAAGTAATATTTGACCTTGAGAAGATATCACGGACAATGGGTGGCAAGTAGAACAATTTAATTAGGAATACCTGACAAGGTCACCATTTATATAGATCGCTGTTGTGAACCTTGTTTAAATAGATGAATTTTATATATTAAAAAATGGTTACCTGACGGCCCTTAGCAAGTCATTGCTGAACGTTATAATGGTATTATAATGATTATAGCGTGTAATTGGATAAACCCGCACTGGTGTTTAGAATATTGGGATGTGTAAGTCATATGGAAGCGTTTAGTGGGATAAAACCAGACTGGTTTCAGAATATTGGTCTGGTGAAACTATGGAGGGTAGACAACCAAGTACTTGCGAGTGGGGCATAAACAGATATGTTTATGAACAATTCTGGATGTTACTTTCTCAGTCTCTGACAAATTCTTGCCAATAGAATCAATGTTGAAGCACCACACGTTTACCACGCAAAGTCAAACCTTAATAATACAGGATGAATATGGCACTTACAAATGCAAAGCGGGGCGGTTGTTCCTGTAGTCCGGTTATGACGTAGTGGTGTTCGCCCTCCACCCAATCCGCCCAGCATGTCAGGTTCAGTGCTGTAGGGAGCACATCATTGCAACCTGTTCATATTCATACCAATAAAGCAGTTTTCAATTTCAACATGTTTTACTCTCGTTATTGTCCGTAGGTCTTCACACATTAAGTTTGTCTTTATATTTCAAATAGATATAATTATGACATTGAACCAGTACGCACGTATACCACGCCAACTGTCATGAACATGCAAAATAATAGGGGTCTGGGAAGGTACAATGTCTCCATGTGTAGATTTTTCAAAAATTCCCCAAAGGCATGTCAAATGTCGATTTTTCACGCCGTTTGACTTTTGTACATTGTTTTTCATGTCCCATGGGCATAATAGTTCCATGCGATATCAGGAGATATAGGGTCGAGTTTGTTGTTCACAGTCTGAGAACCAGCGAGTCACGTGGTCCGCGTACAACACCTGCACTTCCGCCGGGGAATGGGCTGCAGTCGGCCGCTGGGAAGGAGATCCTCAGGCCCTCCCCCAGCACACACTCGCTCTCCAGGCGCGCAGACCGCCACTCACTCGGACAGAGCTTCTGCAACAGGTAACACTGGCCGATGATTCACGTACTTAAAAGAACGCAAAGACGTTTGTGCGACAGGAGTAGAACTCGGAAAGATCAGTATAGAACGCAGATAAATCAGCACTATAACTCGGATTAAACAGAATAGACCTCGGACATGGCAGTGTAGAACACGGAAAAGTCGGAATAGAACAAGGATAAGTATTTGAAAATAATACTGCAGACTACCTTTGTCGATTACGGAACTTGAAGTGTAAATCCATCAAATGTTAAGAATGAGTCGTAATCATAAAGGTACAAAACACGCCTGATCTAGAAGATGACGCACCTGACCCAGACAATTATGCACCTGACCCAGTAGATGACGCACCTGACCCAGACAATTCTGCACCTGACCCAGTAGATGACGCACCTGACCCAAACGATGACGCATATTCACGCACCTGTTTTGATATTGGATCCAGAGTCTCGAAGTCGAATCCTCCATTGACGGGGCAGCGGCTCCAGGTCTCTATGACTGGGGCTGGAAGGACCGATAGCGACACGGTCAGCCACCGCGTAGGACCACCGTGGAGTGTCGCATAAATTACCTCCTTATACACATATTGTCCACGATTCTTATCTTAAGAATCTGCAAATTGTCTTGAAGGATCATGATATTTCTCATAATGATCGCTGGAGGACAATGACGGATGAATTAGAGACCATGACGGTTCCGTTTAGACCATGGTGGTCCCGTTAAAGACCATGGTGGTCCCATTAAAGACCATGGTGGTCCCGTTAAAGACCATGGTGGTCCCATTAAAGGCCATGACGGTTCCGTTTAGACTATGACGGTCCCGTTGAAGACCATGGTGGTCCCGTTAAAGACCATGACGGTTCCGTTAAAGACCATGATGGTCCCGTTAAAGACCATGATGGTCCCGTTAAAGACCATGGTGCTCCCGTTAAAGACCATGACGGTTCCGTTAAAGACCATGATGGTCCCGTTAAAGACCATGATGGTCCCGTTAAAGACCATGGTGCTTCCGTTAAAGACCATGACGGTTCCGTTAAAGACAATGGTGGTCCCGTTAAAGGTCATGACGGTTCCGTTAAAGACCATCGTGGTCCCGTTAAAGACCATGGTGGTCCCGTTAAAGACCATGGTGGTCCCGTTAAAGATCATCGTGTCCCCGTTAACGGCCATGACGGTTCCGTTAAAGACCATGGTGGTCCCGTTAAAGACCATGGTGGTCCCATTAAAGACCATGGTGGTCTTATCAAAGACCATGACGGTTCCGTTAAAGACCATGGTGGTCCCCTTAAAGACCATCGCGGTCCCGTTAAAGGCTATGACGGTTCCGTTAAAGACCATGGTGCCCCCGTTAAAGACCATCGTGGTCCCGTTAAAGGCCATGACGGTTCCGTTAAAGACCATCATGGTCCCGTTAAAGACCATTATGGTCCCGTTAAAGACCTTCGTGGTCCCGTTAAAGGCCATGACGGTTCCGTTAAAGGCCATGACGGTTCCGTTAAAGACCATCGTGGTCCCGTTAAAGGCCATGGCGGTTCCGTTAAAGACCATGGTGGTCCCGTTAAAGACCTTAACGTTCCCATTAAAGACCACCATGGTGGTCCCGTTAAAGACCATGGTGGTCCCGTTAAAGATCCTCGTGCCCCGTTAACGACCATGACGGTTCCGTTAAAGACCATGTTGGTCCCGTTAAAGACCATGGTGGTCCCATTAAAGACCATGGTGGTCTTATCAAAGGCCATGACGGTTCCGTTAAAGACCATGGTGGTCCCGTTAAAGACCATCGTGGTCCCGTTAAAGGCCATGACGGTTCCGTTAAAGACCATCATGGTCCCGTTAAAGACCATCATGGTCCCGTTAAAGACCTTCGTGGTCCCGTTAAAGGCCATGACGGTTCCGTTAAAGACCATGGTGGTCCCGTTAAAGACCATCGTGGTCCCGTTAAAGGCCATGACGGTTTCGTTAAAGATCATCGTGTCCCCGTTAGCGACCATGACGGTTCCGTTAAAGACCATGGTGGTCCCGTTAAAGACCATGGTGGTCCCGTTAAAGATCATCGAGTCCCCGTTAACGATCATGACGGTTCCGTTAAAGACCATGGTGGTCCCGTTAAAGATCATCGTGTCCCCGTTAACGGCCATGACGGTTCCGTTAAAGACCATGGTGGTCCCATTAAAGACCATGGTGGTCCCATTAAAGACCATGGTGGTCTTATCAAAGACCATGACGGTTCCGTTAAAGACCATGGTGGTCCCCTTAAAGACCATCGCGGTCCCGTTAAAGGCTATGACGGTTCCGTTAAAGACCATGGTGCTCCCGTTAAAGACCATCGTGGTCCCGTTAAAGGCCATGACGGTTCCGTTAAAGACCATCATGGTCCCGTTAAAGACCATCATGGTCCCGTTAAAGACCTTCGTGGTCCCGTTAAAGGCCATGACAGTTCCGTTAAAGGCCATGACGGTTCCGTTAAAGACCATGGTGGTCCCGTTAAAGACCATCGTGGTCCCGTTAAAGGCCATGGCGGTTCCGTTAAAGACCATGGTGGTCCCGTTAAAGACCTTAACGTTCCCATTAAAGACCACCATGGTGGTCCCATTAAAGACCATGGTGGTCCCGTTAAAGACCATCATGGTCCCGTTAAAGACCTTCGTGGTCCCGTTAAAGGCCATGACGGTTCCGTTAAAGACCATGGTGGTCCCGTTAAAGACCATCGTGGTCCCGTTAAAGGCCATGACGGTTTCGTTAAAGATCATCGTGTCCCCGTTAGCGACCATGACGGTTCCGTTAAAGACCATGGTGGTCCCGTTAAAGACCATGGTGGTCCCGTTAAAGATCATCGAGTCCCCGTTAACGATCATGACGGTTCCGTTAAAGACCATGGTGGTCCCGTTAAAGACCATGGTGGTCCCATTAAAGACCATGGTGGTCTTATCAAAGACCATGACGGTTCCGTTAAAGACTATGGTGGTCTCGTTAAAGACTAAATGGCAATCTCGAAGGAACATCAAGAACCTTTATAGTCTTATTAAGTACGTAATCGTCTCATAGAGAACCATGGTAGCACAATATTACGCCACTATATTAATCGACCCTGACTCACTCATCCACAGCGACTCCGACCGCTGTAGTTGACTCTCATCACAACTGGCGTGCTCCTCGTTGTCATGGTGAGTACCTGCCATGGGAGACGGAAATTAATAGTAAATAAACCGGATGTGTACTTGAAATATATAAAACGAATATTCGGTTCCCATGTTATTCATCTTTGTCCTCACAGACCTTTAAACGTAAGTGTGGGATATTGAAATAATTAACACCAAATCAGTCCATTATCTTGAAAATGTACAGTTAATGTCGACTCGCTTTAGTTCGCGGTGGTTTCACGATGTGGTCAGTCGAACCCAAGAGATGAGGCGCGTTAGCTGGTCTGATATTGTCAGAACATGCAAATTTCAAGACAAGTACAGACTTGTCGTTAATAAATGTCGGACAGGATATTATAATTCTATTATTTATTACGTTTAGGTGACGCTTTCATAAATCATAAATGCATCATCGAAGACACACACTGGATAAACATGGTCCAAGCATGTACGGTAATCTAGATTTTCGCTGAACCGGGGTCGCTGAAGCGCCTTTGTGCACGGCTATTCTCGCTATCGGTGATACTAGAAATATTTGTTACGTGGAGGCCTTGGGTGGTTACATTGTAAATGTAAAACAAAGCGATCCCGATTCATTGAGAAATTCATGATAATAACGATAACGGTTACTTGAAAAAATTATGATTACGATTTGCAGGAAATGTGAGTAATTGGTTACGTTTAGGATGACTTACGATGGCCTAAGTTAGGTGCAAGGTATTATAATAAACACAATCTGTTAGATGTGTGGAGAAGCTCGACAGTCAAGGCCACCCCTGGTCGCAGATCACAGTGTCTGTGGGGATATAAGTAAGCGTGCTTACCTTCCCATACCTGAAGGACATTTCGGTTCCTCCGCACGAATTTCAAGCAGCTGTAGAGTATTCGCCTGTGGGGGGGGGGGGGATATATTTAGTATATACTACTTTTCTCCTGATGGCAAAGACCGCCCTTACTGAGAGATCAATGAAAAGGTCCAAAGTGAAGGTCTTATCTATCTACATATAAATACCAGGCGTCTGGGCCCGGTATTTCACAGATATATTTCTGAGATTTAATGGAACAGTTTGTGAGACAAGAGATCCATACACTCAACACATACATTATCGGCAGCGTTTTACCTTTAATTAGTTTAACATTGGACAGAATGACCAATGCCGTTACCGGCGCCATTAATGCAAGGCGTAAGTGTATTTCTTTGTGGACCAAACAATGTCAAGATTTAAAATTGTTACATATTATGGCCATATTAATGCAATAATTATCTATTCTTCTCGCTAAATTATCCCTGAAATGTATTGTCTTGAGCCCGCCGTCACATGATGTGATAAACCAGGGAATTACGCAGAAATCTGTGACGTAGTACACGTGTCGATCGTCCAACGTACGGCAAACTTTTACTCAAAGATACCTTGTTTGGTTTGGTTTGTCACTACAACTTTAAGCAAATGATACAGTTGTGTTATATAAGAAATTAATATCTCCACTTCTCACCCGCTTTGTGATTTGTGCATGATCTTGTACTTCCCGTCAGTCCTGGAGTGACACGACTGGTGGTACACGATCTCCCGCCGCATGCAGTCCACGGGTTGTCGCCCAGGGTCGCAGTGCTCGGCGAAGGCCACCTTGGCCACGATCTCCGTCTCGGACACCGTCAGCTCGGTCTGTCGCTGGAGACGGTGACCCTCGTAACGCATCTCCGTCACCCAGAAGCGGGGCCTGTCGTCCGGCATGGGGTGCCGGAGGAATGACGGGAAGGCACATCCCGGCAGGACCTCGGGAGCTGCGGATAGAGCCAAAGGAAAGGTCAAGGTCATAGCCAAGGTCAAGACATTGGGAGCTGCGGATAGAGGCATAAGGAAGGTCAAGGACGGGATCAAGGTCAAGGTCACGGAGAAGGCCGTTCCACTTGCGCAACACCCGATGCAAAATGTTCTTGTTCCGGCGACGTCCGGCAGGTGCCGTCGACTTTTTGATAGATCAGGATGCTGAGCTAAAACATGATGCTGTGAGTACCCAATGCACTGGCGTCAGTGCTTCGGTGAGTTCGCCCCCGCCCCCTTCCGTCGGGCCCCAGTACTTCCCTGTACTTATAGTCCCCGGGTCATCGTCAGCTGTAACCCGCCGATAGATGAAACCCCCACCCACCCACAGCCGCCATCCCTTTCCAAGTCCTGGATCTCGCCTTGCTATATAATGCCCGGAATGATGGAGTTTTTTGTTTTTTTTATTTCCTTCAGCAAAGAGAGTTACAGAATAATGTAACATCACGTAATACAAATATGTAAATATATATTCATATATATAATTTCTTCACACTGCACTGGAGGTATTAATTGGCTCCGTTGTTAATATCTCAAACATAGCATCATACTTAGACTGATTGCCGGCGATGTGCGATGTGATCAGCATAATATTCAATACATAGTTGTCTCCCAATATACATTCTGGATTTAGGACCTTCTCGTTTGACATTTGTGTTTATAAATATACCATTTAACGAACACTATGATAAAATTAATATTCCACATGTGGGCTTTCTTTTTCTCAGAGACTCCAAATAACACATCTAATATTGCCAATTTTACGTTAACATCGAACAAGGAGAGAATCCACACTTCAATTACTTTCCATAAATTATTGACATTGAAAAAGTTGTAAAAATAATGTTCAATCGTGTCGATTTCGCTACAAAAGCTGCACACAGGACTTTCTTTTATGGTCCATTTCTTTAAATTGGCATTACGTGGAATTATTCTGTGTAAAATGTTGAACTGGAAGGTTTGTATCTTTGTGTTACGTGTCACTCTATGTGCTAAGGAAAAAACCCCGTTAAAGTTGTCATCGATTAAGAATGGAAATTCTTCCAGCCGTCTGTCTATTGAAGTTGGTCTCAGCTCTATCTTACTAACATAGTTTAAATAAAGATCTTTATTTCTTAGTGTCTTCACATTAGTCAGTTTACCGTTAATTGTAATACATTGATTGAGAAGCTCTATGTTCGCAGAAATAACGATGTCTATTTTATTCAGACCTTGGCGACGTAGTATATTTCGCCAGTGGCTGCATGGGGATCGCTTGCGCAATACTACTTAAGGCCACGTCTTCTGTTTCTATGTTGAAAGTATGATGAAGATCCAGAAAGTATCCGTTACCGTCCATAATATCATGTATCTGTCGTATTCCGTGCTCTTACCATTTATTATACTTTGGGTAGAAAATGTTTCTCAGTTGTCCCCCAATCAAGTTAATTGTATTATTGCATACTTTCTCATATTGTATGTAGGATGCCTCAGCTCTTCTAGAGAGAGCCCCTGTAAGCTTAAAGCGAGTTTGCCCTTCTTTGAAGTGTTGGTTTAGGCTTTTTTGCGTTTAAGAAATTATAGCCTCAAAACATGGTAGGTTGAATCTTCCCTTTTATAAGTCTGATAGCATACAGGAAAACTTTACCTTTCGAGGTTTACTATTCAATACAAAGTTAATTATTTCGTCATTTTTAATGAAATGATCTGAGACATGGATGTTTTTTAACTCTGGTAAAGCTAAGCTTTTCAGTATGGTTATTCTACCCTTCAATTATAACTGACGAGTTGCCCATCTATTCCGTACTGCTATTAATTTTTAAAATAGACCTTCAAAGTTTTTACAAGACATCACCTCTTGGTCAGTGTTGAAAATTATGCCTGGATGTTTTGAATTTTTTTCCCATGATTTTAATACCTTCGATCGTGGTTTGTTTGTCATTTGTGCCGTCTTCATGGAGCAGAAATATACGCGTTTTGCTTTTTGTTTAATTTCAAACCCGAGCAGAGGGCAAATTCATCAAGTGTAGCAAGTGCCCTTGATATTGATTTGACATTTTTCAAGAAGAGAGTTGCATCGTTAGCTAGCTGTGAAATTTTATATTCTGTGCTATCAACCCCTATTCCGTTTATCTCCGGATTCGTCCGTATCTTGGGGTGGGGGGTGGGCAGCAAGGGGGGGGGGGGGTCGTGTTTCCAGCTCACGAACAATCAATATCTTTCTTCCCATGTCACGATAAATTAAAAGCAGAACTCTCCGCATGCAATGGAAGGGCGGATACACGATACTAAATTGACGATTTCCCGAGTCACGATTATTTAATATTAAAATTCTCAGTTCACGATTTATGAAAATCCTTGATCACGGGGGTCGGCTAATACCCCATTCCCAGTTCACGAATAATTATTTTCCTCATTCCCATTTCACGGTGAAATGAAAAGCCCCCCCCCCCCCTATCTTGTTTGCTAAGGTCTCTACTGCTAAGACGAAGAGTAAGCCACTGATTGGGCATCCCGGCCCGATCCATCGTCCAATTTGAACGGTTCGATGGTGATTTTACCCCACTCTCAGTGACAAGCAACGTTAATTTTGTTCATTGCCATCGCTTACTCTGCCATGGCTCACCCTGCGCATTACGCTCGCACACTCCAGGGTCGGAGAGTACTGCAGGCTGTATGTACTACACTCTCCCGACGCCAGGGGTCGCTCACTCCAGGATCGGACTGCAGCGTGTATGAACTATACTCTCTCGACGCCAGGGGTCGCTAACTCCAGGGTCGGAGAGTACTGGGGTGCGTACCGTAGCACGATCGATCGCGATCGCACTCCTTGCGGTACGACAAATAAGGATTTGAGCTTGGCGGATTGGTCCAGGACGCGTGCAATTTTGAACCGGAAGTGGGGTATGGTTCGCGGCGATCAAGAGCAGTCCCCCATGATAATATTAAACTCTGGACGACGATTCTCCTCAAATAAATGGGATACCCAGTAAATGTCGATGCTTTATTGTTATCTTTTATTTATCAATATTTTACACCATTTAGATTGTGCTGCTGTTTCCAAAGTAAGGATAATTATTTAGTGGATATTTCCATTTGTTGCGGGGATAACCACCAAATAATTATAATTAACATAGTAATATTATCATAATGGAAATAATATATTAAAATACGTTGGGTTCAAAGATGCTATTCGTTCGTTTCATCTCTATCTATTCACCTATGGCTTCAAAATGTTTTTCGAGAAGGAAAACATTTCGCCTCCTTTCATTGTATATTCTAATCATTTAATTGTGTCAAAAGAACCAAGTCAACGTACACATACCATTATTCCTATATATACGTGTAACTGCAACTTAATAACGTAAGCTACAATTTACTAAATGGAACATTCAGGTCCAAAATTTACTTATTTCTTGAAATAGATCAATAGTCAATGAATTGATTCGAGCTCCGACACCCTACCTTTACACTTCCAAAGAACAACCACTCCCAGCAAGAATTTATTGCCTGCCATTAATTCCAAGCATGGGACATATTTGTCCATGTCTATATGACGATGTAAATAGCAACTAAATGGGTTTTGTCGCGGCCACGAGGGAGATGTTCAGTCTTGTATTATCGCTCATTATGCAGCCATTTAGCTGGTTCAAGACCGGCGAGGGTCACGTTCAAATGGTGATAATATTGAGTCCACGCACCATTCAAGCTGGCCACATATTACCATATATAACGCCTTGATGACCATGTAAGTACCATTCCAGTTCAGTGGTGGACCCTGGCGGTCATTTTGTGACTCATACTGATAGGGTTACCTATCGCCGGAAGGAGGCGCCGGCCGCAGTTTATATAGACCACGTGGTTCCCCTTGCCAATGGGAGGGTGTTATGCCATATCTAACCCATGTCTTCTCAGTTCGTGTTTAAAGATTTTGTCTAATGTTTTTTATAGATCATTTTATAGATCATGTGAAGCTGAGAAACAACGATGAGATATATTACCAACTCTTTCTTCAACGAAGCTGATATATTAGTCACGTTCTTACATGTTAAGGCGAACCATCGGTTAGGACAGCCGGCGTATGACCCAATTGTATTGATACGGGCTGTACCGGAAATGATCTGGCGAATTTACGACCGAAATATATCAAACAATACTTCCAGTTTATTTCTACGAAACGATCTGAAATTTATTATTCAGGGCGAAACATGCTGTTTAAGTAAATCTAATATTGTTTCAGACCGCCCTCCGCAATCGTTTCTTGCATAGCCCTTACATGGATTCGAATTCCTGGAGGCAAGCACGCGAGCTGGATCTGGTGTAATCCCTGCCTATGTTCCCGTGGCTTGAGATAAAAACTGCATAACGCATCTCTTCATTGTGTGGATTACATCCACTTGCAAAGTAAACTGATATTATAAAAGCGTTTGTAAAATAACCACGGGAACATTTTTAAAGCCAGCTACATTGAAGTTATACCAATAGGCGCAGTAACTCACCGCACGGAAAAACTCTAATTATGGCGATCCCCTGTAGTGCCGGTTCGTACCCCTACTAAATGCATAATCCATCTTCATTTCTCTGTCAACGGATGAAAGCTCATCCCAGGGAGATATATCTCATCAAAAAAAAACCAACAAGCTCCCGAGCCGTGTTGTATGAGATAAAGTAATTCCCAGCTCTAATGGATAATATGATAAACATGCATAATTGAGGAGCCTACCCCGTGATTCCTTGGCAGTGTTGAGTAGCCATGGGTAGAGCGGTGTATTCTAACGCTCTGTGTAAACCTTGTGCTAGTCATATTATAATATTGCGGCATGCGAAAGGATCCAGTAGGATCGTGTCAATAACTAGTGTTTCTCCCGATGGCGTCTTTGCTACAAGGGGGTGGTGGCGGTGGCAGAGGGGGGGGGGGCTCAGGAGAAGGAAGTGATTGTATGCGAGTGGACACGTGACAAGTTGCATGGCTAGGGAGGAAGAGGAGGGGTGGGAATTAATGTGTAAAGAGTGCAAATGACTTTCGGCTACAGTTCGATGCTATATATATATATATATATACGTATTTTATATACATATCAGTCCTTCATCGTTCATAAAATAATAATATTTATTAAGATGGGTCAGGGGGTTGGGGCAAAGCGGTGGTCAGTGGTCACTGGTATCCCCATCTGTGTAAACTAAACCGGATTTATCTGGCAGGATAAACTGTCCATCTATCATGTTGTTGCCGTAAAGTTTACTGAGGGCCAATATCCGGTGGTCACTCTGCGCGGGTCAGTCTCACCACCGCCGCAGCGACTGAGAGGCAAACCTTCTAGTTTGTCTTGCCTTGCGCGCGGCATTACACACACAACAAAAAAACAATGGTATGCGGAAATCTTGCCGGCTCCATGCATCACTCTTCATCTGCGCATCATTCCCCCGCGTTTTTCAGCCGTGAACGAAGAAGAAAGAGCATTAGGCGGTAAAACTCCACCGATCCCCGCTATTATTTAATGCATTATATAATTTTGAAATGGGAGCAATTAAGCTTAACGAATTCTCTCAGTGTCTTCAGCGGTCTTTTGTTTTTGGCTCCCCTCCGCGCCACATCAACGCGTGATGAAGCCACAAGGGGGCGCGGTTTTCATTTCACCAGAGTACTGCGGGGCTGGTGCGCGCGCCGAATCGATGGCCGGAAGGGGTTGCATGGGGTTGGGCGGGGGGTGGGGAGGGGGTTGGGGACGCCACACCTTCATTTCCCCGTTCTATCTTCATTTAGGCGCTGGTGCCGATTCGAAAAGCGCTCGGTCGTGAAGAGAAAAGCAGAACTTCCATTAGACTAATGTTAACCTCACTAGGAGAGGGTCGGGGATGGTGGTGGAGGTGGAGGGGTTTTACCAGCGCGTAGGGACGGGCGGCGGGGGGGGGCGATACTTTAAAGCGGACTGGGTGGTGGAGGTGGGCGGATAGGGGGAGCGCTCGCCACGTCGGATAGGGAACGAGAGAGGAGGAGGCCGCCTCCTGATTGAGTCCGCCCGATTGTGACGCCTTGACTACGGAGTTGATAAGCGTCCCGTTGCCAAGACATCGAGCAACCGAGCGCGGCGACTACAGCGAACTCACGCGGTCAACACTGGCGGTGGACCCATGGAGGGGGGGGGGGGTGGAAGGTGTGGGCGTGGGGAAGGGAATTAGGATGGCAAAAGAGAAGGGACAGATAGAACAAAAAGCATTGGAGAGATAGCTTACGGTAATGCGTTTCGTGAGCTCTAACATGGAAGATGGACCATGGAATGTCTGCAGCGGGATGGCATGGTTACAGAAAAGGGAGTGGATGACTTGATAGAAGGCAATGGATGACTTGAGAGAAAGGAATGGATGACATGATAGAAGGGAATGGATGACATGATAGAAGGGAATGGATGACTTGATAGAAGGCAATGGATGACATGATAGAGGGGAATGGATGACTTGAGAGAAAGGCATGGATGACATGATAGAAGGGAATGGATGACATGATAGAAGGGAATGGATGACTTGAGAGAAAGGAATGGATGACATGATAGAAGGGAATGGATGAGTTGAGAGAAAGGAATGGATGAATTGATAGAAGGGAATGGATGACTTGAGAGAAAGGAATGGATGACATGATAGAAGGGAATGGATGAGTTGATAGAAGGGAATGGATGACTTATGAGAAGAGAATGGATGACTTGAGAGAAAGGACTGGATGACTTATGAGAAGGGAATGGATGACTTGAGAGAAGAAAATGGATAACTTGATAGAAGGGAATGGATGACTTGAGAGAAAGGAATGGATGACATGATAGAAGGGAATGGATGACATGATAGAAGGGAATGGATGACTTGATAGAAGGCAATGGATGACATGATAGAGGGGAATGGATGACTTGAGAGAAAGGCATGGATGACATGATAGAAGGGAATGGATGACATGATAGAAGGGAATGGATGACTTGAGAGAAAGGAATGGATGACATGATAGAAGGGAATGGATGAGTTGAGAGAAAGGAATGGATGAATTGATAGAAGGGAATGGATGACTTGAGAGAAAGGCATGGATGACATGATAGAAGGGAATGGATGACATGATAGAAGGGAATGGATGACTTGATAGAAGGCAATGGATGACTTGAGAGAAAGGAATGGATGACATGATAGAAGGGAATGGATGACATGATAGAAGGGAATGGATGACTTGATAGAAGGCAATGGATGACATGATAGAGGGGAATGGATGACTTGAGAGAAAGGCATGGATGACATGATAGAAGGGAATGGATGACATGATAGAAGGGAATGGATGACTTGAGAGAAAGGAATGGATGACATGATAGAAGGGAATGGATGAGTTGAGAGAAAGGAATGGATGAATTGATAGAAGGGAATGGATGACTTGAGAGAAAGGAATGGATGACATGATAGAAGGGAATGGATGAGTTGATAGAAGGGAATGGATGACTTATGAGAAGAGAATGGATGACTTGAGAGAAAGGACTGGATGACTTATGAGAAGGGAATGGATGACTTGAGAGAAGAAAATGGATAACTTGATAGAAGGGAATGGATGACTTGAGACAAGAGAATGGATGACTTGAGAGAAGGGAATAGATGACTGGACAGAAGGGAACGGATGACTTGAGAGAAGGGAATGGATGACTTGAGAGAAGAGAATGGATGACTTGAGACAAGAGACTGGATGACTTGAGAGAAGGGAATGGATGACTGGAGAGAAGAGAATGGATGACTTGAGAGAAGAGAATGGATGACTAGAGAGAAGAGAACGGATGACTGGAGGGAATGGAATGGATGATTTGAGAGAAGGGAATGGATGACTGAAGAGAAGGGAATGGATGACTGGAGAGAAGGGAATGGATGACTGGAGAGAAAGGAATGGATGACTAGAGAGAAGAGAACGGATGACTGGAGAGAATGGAATGGATGACGAGAGAAGAGAATGGATGACTGAAGAGAAGGGAATGGATGACTTGAGAGAAGGAAATGGATGACTTGAGAGAAGGGGATGGATGACTGGGGAGCAGGGAATGGATGACTGGAGAGAAGGGAATGGATGACTGGGGAGTAGGGAATGGATGACTGGAGAGAACGGGATGGATTACTAGAGAGAAGGGAATGGATGACTTGAGAGAGGGGAATGGATGACTTGAGAGAAGGGAATGGATGACTTGAGAGAAGGGAATGGATGACTGAAGAGAAGGAAATGGATGACTTGAGAGAAAGGAATGGATGACTTGAGAGAAGGGGATGGATGACTTAAGAGAAGGGAATGGATGACTTGAGAGAAGGGAATGGATGACTAGAGAGAAGGGAACGGATGACTGGAGAGAATGGAATGGATGACTTGAGAGAAGGGAATGGATGACTGGAGAGAAGGGAATGGATGACTTGAGAGAAGGGAATGGATTACTTAAGGGAAGGTAATAGATGACGAGAGAAGGGAATGGATGACTTATGAGGAGGGAATGGGTGACTTGAGAGAAGGGAATGGATGACTGGAGAGAAGGGGATGAATGACTTGAGAGAAGGGAATGGATGACTTGAGAGAAGGGAATGGATGACTTGAGAGAAGGGAATGGATGATTTGAGAGAAGGGAATGAATGACTTGAGAGAAGGGAATGGATGATTTGAGTGAAGGGAATGAATGACTTGAGAGAAGGGAATGGATGACTGGGGAGTAGGGAATGGATGACTAGAGCGAAGGGAATGAATGACCTGAGAGAAGGGAATGGATGATTTGAGAGAAGGGAATGAATGACTTGAGAGTAGGGAATGGATGATTTGAGAGAAGGGAATGAATGACTTGAGAGAAGGTAATGGATGACTGGGGAGTAGGGAATGGATGACTGGAGAGAAGGGAACGGATGACTGGAGAGAAGGGAATGGATGACTTGAGAGAAGGGGATGGATGACTTGAGAGAATGGAATGGATGACTTGAGAGAAGGGGATGGATGACTGGAGAGAAGGGGATGGATGACTTGAGAGAAGGGGATGGATGACTTGAGAGAATGGAATGGATGACTTGAGAGAAGGGGATGGATGACTGGAGAGAAGGGGATGGATGACTTGAGAGAAGGGGATGGATGACTTGAGAGAATGGAATGGATGACTTGAGAGAAGGGGATGGATGACTGGAGAGAAGGGAATGGATGACTTGAGAGAAGGGGATGGATGACTTGAGAGACGGGGATGGATGACTTGAGAGAAGGGAATGGATGACTTGAGAGAAGGGAATGGATGACTGGAGAGAAGGGAATGGATGACTTGAGAGAAGAGAATGGATTCTCTTAATCGTCGGGTAGGGACGGATGAATTTATGGTAAGATGTTTATAGATATTAGGGTAATCGAGTTGAATACATTTATTTAAAACATCTGGTTATATGCCTTACTGGGAATATCGGGTTACATGCGTTACTAGGGATATCGGGTTACATGTGTTACTAGGGATATCGGGTTATGCGCGTTACTAGGGATATTAGGTTACGCGCGTTACTAGGGATATCGGGTTATATGTGTTACTAGGGATATCGGGTTATGCGCGTTACTAGGGATATTAGGTTACATGCGTTACTAGGGATATTAGGTTACATGCGTTACTAGGGATATTAGGTTACGCGCGTTACTAGGGATATTAGGTTACGCGCGTTACTAGGGATATCGGGTTACATGTGTTACTAGGGATATCGGGTTATGCGCGTTTCTAGGGATATTAGGTTACGCGTGTTACTAGGGATATCGGGTTATATGTGTTACTGGGGATATCGTGTTATGCGCGTTACTAGGGATATTAGGTTACATGCGTTACTAGGGATATTAGGTTACGCGCGTTACTAGGGATATCGGGTTATATGTGTTACTAGGGATATCGGGTTATGCGCGTTACTAGGGATATTAGGTTACGCGCGTTACTAGGGATATCGGGTTATATGTGTTACTGGGGATATCGTGTTATGCGCGTTACTAGGGATATTAGGTTACATGCGTTACTAGGGATATTAGGTTACATGCGTTACTAGGGATATTAGGTTACGCGCGTTACTAGGGATATCGGGTTACATGTGTTACTAGGGATATCGGGTTATGCGCGTTACTAGGGATATTAGGTTACGCGCGTTACTAGGGATATCGGGTTATATGTGTTACTAGGGATATCGGGTTATGCGCGTTACTAGGGATATTAGGTTACATGCGTTACTAGGGATATTAGGTTACATGCGTTACTAGGGATATTAGGTTATGCGCGTTACTAGGGATATTAGGTTACGCGCGTTACTAGGGATATCGGGTTATATGTGTTACTGGGGATATCGTGTTATGCGCGTTACTAGGGATATTAGGTTACATGCGTTACTAGGGATATTAGGTTACGCGCGTTACTAGGGATATCGGGTTATATGTGTTACTAGGGATATCGTGTTATGCGCGTTACTAGGGATATTAGGTTACATGCGTTACTAGGGATATTAGGTTACATGCGTTACTAGGGATATTAGGTTACGCGCGTTACTAGGGATATCGGGTTACATGTGTTACTAGGGATATCGGGTTATGCGCGTTACTAGGGATATTAGGTTACGCGCGTTACTAGGGATATCGGGTTATATGTGTTACTGGGGATATCGTGTTATGCGCGTTACTAGGGATATTAGGTTACATGCGTTACTAGGGATATTAGGTTACGCGCGTTACTAGGGATATCGGGTTATATGTGTTACTGGGGATATCGTGTTATGCGCGTTACTAGGGATATTAGGTTACATGCGTTACTAGGGATATTAGGTTACGCGCGTTACTAGGGATATCGGGTTATATGTGTTACAAGGGATATCGGGTTACGCGCGTTACTAGAGATAACGCGTCACATGTGTTAGTACATGGTACGTTATACCAATTGGGAAGGGAAAGAACGGGGAGCGAGAGAGCGAGAGGAGTGGGATAACAGCTAAGGAGTGAGATAGATGAAAAATAAAGACTGCTGATCACCAAGGCTTAAAGTGTTCGTGCCACGCCAAAACAACTTTAGCTCATATTATTCTTCTGTGTTTCCACGCTTATATTATCGAGCTGTAACGCCCCCAATATTAGAAGGGCTACTTTTTCCACTTGTTTTCGCACCAACCAATTTAACTTCTGCGAGCGAGGAAAGTGACGTCAAAGGGGAATGCAAACGCATGGGCTTTTATATTGAGACTCAGATTCTGTCTGCTCATTGGCTTGAACTCAACGAAACGCACTCAACCATGAAAACAATACACGCCCTCGACCACGGATGTCTACGCACTGCTTCAAAGCTTACCTGTCAATCTTGTGACATCATTCAAATTTTCAAATAACGCTCAGATGCAATGCTCCCAGAAATAAACCCGCCGGACCTCACTTTTGCTACTTTAACGAACCCGTTTATAGTGATATCGTGGAATAAAAACTGTAAACTCCCATTAAAACAAATTGTTATTTGTTTATCTTCCCTAAACCAAGTTAACTCTGAGCAAGACAAACTCGTGGCACGAACACTTTAAGTAGAAGACAGCAGGGAGTGAACCAGAGAAGCGAGGATGGGTGAGTAATAGACAACCGAGACACTTCCCAGTTGTCTATTACTCACCCCTCATCCCATCACCCTAGACCAGAGAAGCGATGATAAGTGAGTAATAGACATGGCCACAGCGAGGCGCGAACCACCGATCCACGTGCCGTTAGGCTCTCAGGTGGCCAGAGCATTACGGGCGAGCGTTCTGACCCACTGAGCTATCGAGGCGGCCGCTAGTCAGATGATGTATTAGATAAGGAATGAGTTGTAGGTCATTATTGGGATCGAAGAACTTCGAGGCGTAGCCGAGAAGTTGTGAGGTATTAGATAAGGAATGAGTTGTAGGTCATTATTGGGATCGAAGAACTTCGAGGCGTAGCCGAGAAGTTGTGAGATCCCAATAATGACCTACAACTCATTCCTTATCTGGCTTAATGCCTACTTCTATTGTTTCCTCCGAGGAGGCGGCGATGGCATGGCGTATGTGAGCAGGAGGTCATTATTGTACCAAAGCGGGTCATTATAGTTCCGTCACAATAATGACCCGCTTTGGTACAATAATGACCTCCTGCTCACGGTCCGCAGGTCCTTACCGGCAAAACACGACTCCGAGGAAACAATAGAAGTATGCATTAAATCCCAATAATGACCTACAACTCATTCCTTATCTGGCTTAATGCCTACTTCTATTGTTTCCTCCGAGGAGGCGGCGATGGCATGGCGTATGTGAGCAGGAGGTCATTATTGTACCAAAGCGGGTCATTATAGTTCCGTCACAATAATGACCCGCTTTGGTACAATAATGACCTCCTGCTCACGGTCCGCAGGTCCTTACCGGCAAAACACGACTCCGAGGAAACAATAGAAGTATGCATTAAATGTTTGTAATAGACAACTGGGATGTGTAGAAACCAACTGAGCAGTACGTAGAAGACAGCAGGGGAGTGGAGTGGAGTAGAAAGTGTGGAGGTGTGGAGTAGAAAACTGCTGAGGTGGGAGATAATTGAGAGCTTAGGAGTGCGATAGATGAAAGCTTAATTCGGAATGTCATAATGGGTGGAATAAATGCCATGTTGAAAATGCAATATGAATTTGAATGTGACAGCTTGGGAACAGGGGACATGCCGACTTGGGATTGAGATATATCAATTATGAGAAGTCGTTGACAATGTGTGGAACATGGAGCGATCACAGACAGGTATAATGAGACGGATGCCAATAGCAGTCAGGTAGAGATGACACTCTGGGAGGGAGCGGGAGAGGGAGAGATGACATCCTGGGAAGAGAAAGATCGAGATGACATCCCAGGAGAGGGAAAAATGACAGCCGCAGGGGGCAAAAAGGAAAGGGAGAGAGGGCGAGAGAGTCGGGGAGGGCGTGGGAGGCACTGCTACAATAGCGCCGTGAGGGTGCCCAAGAGAAGGTGACGGACCGCAAACATGGCGTCAAAGGACAGACAGAGAACGACAACCCTTTCGCTAAAATTGCTAGAAGGTTTTCCCCGTCTCCAAATGTGTGGCGTGTGCTCCAAGCCATTTCAACCACTCCCGCATCGTAGAACGTCGCCTGACCCCCCCCCCCCCCCTCGCCGCCTCCCACTCCCCTCGCCCGCTTCCCTTCCGACTGATCTCCCGCCCGTCGCCCCCCCCCCCACCCGCCTTTCTCACCCCCCCCCCTCCCGTCACTCTCCCGGTCCGGCAGTCCCCGGGGGGACATCATAAGCGCCCGCCGGTATTGATTACGTGGTGGTCGACCTGTTGCGCTTGGCAGCAAAGGGTGGAGTGCCTTGGGAGGAGGAGGAGGGGGAGGAGGAGGAGGGGGAGGGGGAGGGGGATGGGCAGGGGAGGGGGAGGAGGAGGAAGGGGGAAGGGGAAGAGGACGGGGGGGGAGAGGAGGAGGGAGATGAGGAGGAGGAGGAGGAGGGGGAAGAGGAGGGGGAGAGGGAGGAGGCGGGGAAGGGATGAGAGAGGGTGAGGAATAGTAGGAAGAGAAGGAGGAGAAGGAGTAGGAGGAGGAGGGGAAGCGGCAAGAAGGCAAGGAAGAGGAGAGGGGGAGGAGGGGGAGGAGGAGGAGGGATGGGTGTTGGAGCGAAATAGGGTGAGGAGAGAGTGGGGGGGTCCTTGGCGGTATAGAGTGTGGGCGGTGGATAGGGATAGGTGGAGAGTGGTCGCCGGGGGAGGTGAATTGGGTGATGGTGGAAGAGGGAGACTGGGGGGTCGGTGGGGTGGAGGGGTGAGGGCGGGGGGTAGGTGTGCCGAGGTCATCGCTGAGGCACCTCACGTCGCTTAACCTGGCGGCCACGGCAAACACCAGGACGACGCAATCATTGTTTCTAGGCAGCCATTAGCGCCAGGGTGACAGCGACAATGGCTCTAGCAGTGGTCACCCTGGTCGGCCAGACAGCTCAGCCCTCCCTCACCCCCCCCCCCCCCCCCCCTCCACTCTCCCTCCCCCGGATACCAACCAAACACCCACCTCCCCCAGCCCCCAACCCTACCCTCCCGATCGCCCAGGCTTCCGGTGTCACAAGCCAGCCAACTGTCAATGACCACTTGGTTCCCGCCGACCGCCAGCTATCGCATCTTAATCCGTCCCCCACGGCCATGGCCACCACCGACCGCCAGCTATGGCATCTTAATCCGTCCCCCACGGCCATGGCCACCACGACCGCCAGCTATGGCATCTTAATCCGTCCCCCACGGCCATGACCACCACCGACCGCCAGCTATGGCATCTTAATCCGTCCCCCACGGCCATGGCCACCACCGACCGCCAGCTATGGCATCCTAATCCGTCCCCCACGGCCATGGCCACCACCGACCGCCAGCTATGGCATCTTAATCCGTCCCCCACGGCCATGGCCACCACCGACCGCCAGCTATGGCATCTTAATCCGTCCCCCACGGCCATGGCCACCACCGACCGCCAGCTATGGCATCTTAATCCGTCCCCCACGGCCATGGCCACCACCGACCGCCAGCTATGGCATCTTAATCCGTCCCCCCACGGCCATGGCCACCACCGACCGCCAGCTATGGCATCTTAATCCGTCCCCCACGGCCATGGCCACCACCGACCGCCAGCTATGGCATCTTAATCCGTCCCCCACGGCCATGGCCACCACCGACCGCCAGCTATGGCATCTTAATCCGTCCCCCACGGCCATGGCCACCACCGACCGCCAGCTATGGCATCTTAATCCGTCCCCCACGGCCATGGCCACCACCGACCGCCAGCTATGGCATCTTAATCCGTCCCCCACGGCCATGGCCACCACCGACCGCCAGCTATGGCATCTTAATCCGTCCCCCACGGCCATGGCCACCACCGACCGCCAGCTATGGCACCTTAATCCGTCCCCCACGGCCATGGCCACCACCGACCGCCAGCTATGGCATCTTAATCCGTCCCCCCACGGCCATGGCCACCACCGACCGCCAGCTATGGCATCTTAATCCGTCCCCCACGGCCATGGCCACCACCGACCTTTTGTGCCAGCTTTTGCTTATCTTCGCCTTTGGTACTTCTCCCTCTAATTACGTATCCTTTATCGCGTTATTTGCCACCTCTCCTTGCCCTCCCGCGGTCGCGTCCCCCTGTGATGGGGACGTTAACATTGTGGCATCATTGTGGTATAATTGTGGCATCATTGTGACATCATTGTGGTATCATTGTGGCGTCATTGTGGTGTCATTGTGGTATCATTGTGGCATCATTGTGGTATCATTGGGGTAACATTGTGGTATCATTGTGGTATCATTGTGGTATCATTGGGGTAACATTGTGGCATCATTGTGGTATCATTGTGGCATCATCGTGGCATCATTGTGGTATCATTGTGGCATCATAGTGGCATCATTGTGGTATCATTGTGGCATCATTGGGGTATCATTGTGGTATCATTGTGGTATCATTGTGGTATCATTGGGGTAACATTGTGGCATCATTGTGGTATCATTGTGGCATCATCGTGGCATCATTGTGGTATCATAGTGGCATCATTGTGGTATCATTGTGGCATCATTGTGGTATCATTGTGGCATCATTGTGGTATCATTGCGGCATCATCGTAGTGCCACTTTTCTACTTTCTTGCCTCTCCCTCTACTGCTGTCTCCATTCCCACTCCATTTTCTAACACGTGCTTGGCGTTCTCATGATGTTTGGAGCTTGCACGTCCTGGCTCTCACAGTAAGAACCCGGCACATTTTTTGACATCAAATCTCTGACCGCCCCTAGCTGCCTATCTTTATTTAAGAACCTTTTTGCTTCTCCGTGCGCCATGTCACCGCTCTCACATTTTTTCTCCTGTACTCCAACCCCTCGCCTCCCCTCGCTCATATTTGCCACTCCCCATCGCACCTCTCCCTTCCCTTGCCATGTTATATGTTCCTAATGTGGCTCGCCCCTCACCCTTTATTTGGCAACAGTCCCACCTCCACACCCCCACATCCACATTCACAACCCGCACCCCCACCCACACCTCCACACCCCACCCCCACCCCGACATCACCATAGCTTGTCTTTCCCTTTGATTCCTTCTCCCCTCATGCCCTTTTCTTTCCGTCTATTCCCCGTTCTCCGTCGTTCCCTTTGACGTCTTTCCCACCCCCCACCCTCACACCCACCTCCAGCCTGCCTCCCTTCACCCGTCCTCCTCAATCTCCACCCCAATCCCTTTCCACCTGCCTCTCTTTATCCATTACTGCCCTCTTCCTTCCACCCATTCCACACCCTTCCTCGCCTGCCTCCATCCACCACGTCCCCTCCCCTTCCCTCCTCCCCCTTCCTCCCCTTTCTTACTATCCCACCTCCTATCCCCTATCCCTCCTCCTCCCCTCCCCTTCCCTCCTCCCCCTCCTCCCCTTTCTTACTATCCCCTCCTATCCCCTATCCCTCCTCCCCCCTCCCCTCCTACCCCCTATCTCCCCCCCCTTCCCCTCTCCTCCTATCCCCTCCCCCTCCCCCCCCCTCCTTCCCTCCCCCCTCCTCCCTCCCCCCTTCCTTCCCTCCCGTCTCATGCTCGTTCCTGTCCTTACCTAAGCCCGGCCCCGAGCTCTCGCCGACACGTGCAGAATGCCGAATCAGCCACGGGACTCGAGCCTTGTTTAGAAGCCAAACAGCGCGGTCCCTGGGGGGTCCGCCTTCCCAGTATCACCCCCCAATACGTTGTGACGCGTCGGGTCTATCTACTCCCCCCAGGGGACGCATGTGTATGAATATTCTGAGACAGACTTGTAGATTTCTTTGTATCCGTGCGAGCCATCTAGGACGATCACTGCCGCCTGTCTCTTAGCTGAACGCCGTGAAAGATGATAGGATTTAGCGCTCACATTTGACGTTCTTCCTGGCAGCAATGATGTGAATTTTATTGGTAAGAATCCATGCTTTCGTTTCGGGTTTATTTTGTATACATTTTTTGTAACGAGAAGAGAAAGACAAATGGGTTCTTTGTGGTAATGAGAGCCGTCGGGGGTATACCGGCCTGAGCAACCCCCAGGGTTCATTAGGGAGGAGGCGTGGTGGGTCTGAGTAGGGAGGGGGGTGGGGCAATGTGGGGGGGAGGGGGAGGTAGCAGGGGGGGGGTAGGAATCCGTATGTATAGTAGGCGAAGGGGGTTGGGAAGAGGGGGGGGGGGTGAGTGAGAGGATAAAAGACAATATTTGAAATAAGACGGTACTTAGGGTCCGGGGGAGCGGTGGGAGCCACATATTAGAACACACAGGCCAGAGCTGCTATTTTTACTGCTGCTTTACAATGCTGTACAATGCTGCTTAACAATGCTGCTTTACAATATAATGTTAGTGAGTGGTGTCAAGGTACAGTCATCCTGCAGAAACCAGCGGCCCGTGACGTCCTACTCTTTTCGAAGGAGGATAGACACCTCACTGAGCGCGCCCCACTCGAGTCTACAAGGCATGGTGCATTAGATCGCACTGGTACACATACTGAACCCACACCCTCAGAGTCAGATTTCTCTATTAGGAGAAATACATGAAAATTGTTGTCTTAAGATCTAACGGTAAATTAAGAACCCCATGCTTCAAAGTTTGGTGGCAAAAGTCTCCCATGTGTATATTGAATTATACACCGCTAGTTTATAGTAGTATACATATATAAATGACATAAATGAGTTGACTACTTTTTATTAACCAAGACAAATCGTTGTGTTGTTCTCTAGCTTAAGACAATCTAAAAAGTCCGTCCAACATTTGCCTGGACATGTCTATTTCGTCTTCTTAAACTGTGTGTGTTCTCCTGCACAATTTTTTTTTTTTTTGACGTAGCATTACTCAGACTCTGCAGGCGAGCCGATGGTTTCTGAATGCCTCAATCAAAATGATTATGGGAATTACGTCAATTCAATTTGAACAGAAAAACAACCCGTTAAACATATAAAAGATAAAGCATATAAAAATACAAACTAACACGGACTCCTGTGGTTTAGACAGGTACATCGCACATCTAAAGCCACTTCCTTTTAAGTGAGAGGCGCATCGGAAGCTGACCCACATCCGGTCTGCGCCCCCTAGCGGGGGAATTAAAGTCAACGCAAGGAGAGTGTAGCAGTGTTAAGCTTCCTCCACAATGGAGACACTTTTGCTGTTGGACTACAAATGACAGCTCCTGCATATATCCAGTCTTCCCGGGCCATGGAATCTCTGGGTTTGTTAGTCGGATGGTTTAACTTGTAAGGCATTGTGGAGGAAATTGGAAGCTTCAGGAGATAATGGAACATTTTTACTGGGGAAATCCCCAACCTTGCAAAGGTGGACATGAGATATTTCTTTATGGAGAAGCGACCGCTGGGATGACCTAGCAGATCATGATTGGAGCAATAACCAGAGCCCCCCCCCCCCGCCCGCCCCCGTATACCTTAGTGTCACCTACAGGGTCCATACAATGAGATTTACTTTTATGCAAACCTATACATTTACGTAATACTTGGTTGAATCTTTCATGGGGCCCTGTCAAATCAATATTTAATGACCCCGTGCCTCCATCCTCAGTCTGAGATTTGGGGATTTGAGACCGATTATATCGCAACATAATGTAAACCTTTAGACTATTGACGTTAAATTATCTATCACTGTTTTACAATTAAATTACTGCACGCATTCCTTCAATGATGTCCATTTTTTTTTAGGTATTGTTTCCGGTGAGAGTTCGTTGAATAATTTATTGTGAATTGTCAAATATGTGTATAAATTGGTCTAAATTCCACTTTCTAAATTTTTTTTCAAAAAGTATTGTAACTCAGGCACAATGACATCTTTGCCCTCCTGCAGGAGATTCTCAAATGTAAACAATCTAAGATGGCGCATGTAAGTATATTGCTTTAATATGTATAGGTCATGGCACGGTTGCCCTCAGCTATTTCGTTGGGCATTGTGAAAAAAATATATGTATTTGTTATTTGGGGACTTATTTGATTGATTTGGATTCATACTAAATACTTGAAAAAATCTTTGAAGGTTAAAACCAGTACCCCAAACCATATAGCTAGGAGTGAACTCGGCAGAATAGACATGAAAACTCAGAGGTTGGTAAAAATAATCAATTACTGGGTAAAGGTTATACATTTGAATGATTCACGGTATGTTAAGCGATTGTATAAGGTGCTGTTGGAAGATTTAGAGTTAGGACGACGTAACTGGGCGTTGCTGGTACGTGATTCGCTAATGTCGCTGGGGACGGGGGATGTCTGGCTCTGGCAGTCCGTTGGAGATATCCAGGCGTTCATGTACCTCTTTAAGCAGCGGGCGAAGGATTGTTATTTTCAAACGGTACAAGCCGAGCTATCGGAAACCTCTCGTGGTACGCAATATTTACAATATAGTGTTTTGCCCATGCTTCCTTCATACTTTGCTAATGTGGAAATAAACAGATTTATGTATTCCTTAATTAAGCTCCGAACCTTTGGCCACCGCCTCCGCATTGAAACTGGGAGATGGCACAAGCCAAAGCCACTGCCCGTGGAAGAGAGGTTGTGTAGCGAGTGCGGGTTGTTAGATGACGAAGTCCACTTTGTTCTTGTATGTCGCTTGCATGATAATCTCAGAGAGAGCTTAATCCCACCGTATTATTGGAGACTACCAAATAAAGATAAATTTTTAGCACTAGTTATGTCACAGAGCACGAAATTACAGAACAGATTGTCTGAATATGTTTATCTGGCCAACAAGATGAGAGAACCTGAATGACGTTCCAGTTTACTATTGTATGAACCCGCCACATGTCATTATGTGTATTGCATCTTTTCAACACGAGGGCCTCGGGCTCATTGTTGCCTTGAAATAAACTAAACTATATTTGATATTACAAATTGTCACACACGTGCATAGACCAAGTTTCCATTTTGTTCAATAATTTAGTTTCTATTTGAAATGTCTATATCCAGGAGTGCGCGGCTTTTTTCAAGAACTGTATTTTGTATTTTGAAACATGTCTATCCAGGGGTACGCGACTCATTACAAGAACTGTATTTTGTATTGTGAAACATGTATATCCAGGAGTACGCGGCTTCTTTCACAACCTGTATTTTGTATTGTCCACTTCGCGTGGGGCTAACAGCGAGACTTCAGTCTGTGGAATATTTTTGTTCAATTATTCACTTTGCAAAGGTCAACGACTTGCTGGACGATGACCACAACACCATAAGGTGTAGAAAGTACTTTCGTCCTAGCATTCCATAGTTATCGTTGCTCAAAACGAGTTGTTATTACATGTGTCTCAGTGTCATTATTGGCTAAATAATTCGTTACTCAGAAGCACATTATGGAGCCTTCATACTTGTAATGATGCATATTTGTGTTGCAATTTGCTGATTATGCACTTAAACAATTGCGCTACCACTATCCTCCCATCGTGACCTTCAGACGGTCGCTGGAAGCCATGTGTCTTGCCCACACAAATCTACAACATTTGTTTCAACCCTCCCCCACCACCTCCCTCCCCTCCTCTATTCCCCGAGAAAACTAATGTCAAGGTCGGCAGCCCGGAAGCCATGGTTGTTTAACCCTCGCGCACCTGCCCCAGGCACTTACTGCCGTGACAATCCGCAACGTCGTTTTCATTTTTGTTGATTCCGTCCATTGTCTTTTGCTGTGAGATGAGGTTAATTTGTATGTCTTAGAAAATTATTAAAATGGATGAGCCAATGATTAAACCTTATAGAATCATCATTGATTTGGTGGAGAAGACATTATTATCTCCATCATTTTATGTATAAATATTCCAGTGTGCAAAATGCCAAAGACGACGGCTCTAAAGCCACGTCTCTAGCAGACTGGTATCCAAAACAGTTGGCAGACGTGGGCTATCCAGGCTGCAGCTAGCCGGGGACATTATAAACAGACTCCTTAATGACCAGGCTGCTGGAAGGAATGTTCCTCTGTATGACGACCCGGGGATCGGAGGGTCGTGGGTTCGCGCCTCGGGCAGAGCACACGGAGTCTCAGAGCTTTAGGAGTCTCAGAGCTTTAGTTAGGAGCGGGGGCCGAAATATCACATGTAGATGTGCACTACGTCACCATGCCGATATCACTCTCCTTTTGCTCTTTTCTGAACAGGGCAGATATGGAAACCAAACCAAAGTTCGATTGGCATAAAGCCGTTCAAACAGTTGCTTGTCGCCAAAATAAAAATTACATTGTAACGTCATGGCCCTATTAGTGCAAGAATTTTTATTATTCTTGTCACTCAATGGCATTGACGCAGGCCTACGCAGCACCCCATGTAAATTACGCACAAATCTGTGACGTAGTACACATATCATCCAACTTACGGTCAGCCATCATGCAAAAAACTCTTTTCCTGTCATATTCACGATTTCATTGGAAGCAAATGGTGCAGTTTTGTTTAATGTAAATGCTATTCGTTAACTGCGGCATATAAAGCCAAGTTCCTTTCATCAGCGGAAGGTATCTGCTTAAATAACGCTTTAAAGCATTTGTGAAAAGCTAAAAGACGCCAGCAAAACGTCTTATCATATAGATGGCGAAGGGTGTTTAAAGAGTCATACATATAGTAATACAAAAAGTCGATTTTATCCCCATAATGGCTTTCCCTACCAATTTCCTGTTGGGAAACGCCCCCGCAGACATATTTAGCAGCACTTAGTCAACCAGGTAGCCCCAGCCTGTGGCAGATCGATAGGCCGATTGCTGGGTCGAGGAGGACATTTCAACCCATAAAGTCCTATCGTGGAGCGATAAAATGGCTAGAACAGGGAGCCTCCCTCCCCCTACCTACCAACTCCTAGGGCATGGTAGTGTAACCCACATATACATTGGCACAGAAGCGGTACATGGTTAATCCTCAAGCTCTCACACGATGGCTGAGCTAGAGGGGATCCCTGCGTCAAGCTACTTGACCAGGTGAAGAAGAAATTTAACATCTGAATACCAGTGTATTGGCCTACATTGTTGATACGTACTTAATATGTTTGGACCAAATTTTTATTAGAAATCACATGCTGTGTGTATAGGAAAAGGCATGTACAGTTGCTAATAGAGCCAAGAAATGAAATCATTAAAAACAATCACCGGATAAGTGAGCCATTTAAAGTATCCCCTGAATAACAACCAGGGAATTGCAAATCACGGTTTCCATTAAGACAAATCACACGCCCCGAGTCGGCGCATATCCCGCACAGCGTAGCAATAACAATTAGCGGAAAGTTGGAGGCGGGGGGGGGGGGGGGCGGGGGGGGGCTGCCAGTCAGTTTTTCGAGCCATGTTCGCCAGACCGCTCAGTCGTGCCCCAAAACAACAACAGTAACACCGTAAAAGCCATATGTACATACAAAGGCATGTCTACGCAAGGGACTCATGTCAGACAATAAATATCAGTTATCAATATATTAATAATGTACTTATATTTGACTAACTATATAATGTGAAACATGACGATAAGGCGCCACGTGACCGATTATCTACGGAATTTCCATTACGCAAATGTTTAAATTAGTCTACTCACCTTGTTGAGCAAAGTTTAATAAATCCATGAAAGTCAAGCACAGGGCGCTCACGTACGCTGGGAGTCGCATGTCGTACGGTGTACGGTGTACGGTACCGACTGTTTAACATCCAATCAGGCTTATCAAGATCGGGGAAATCCGGAGACACGCAATGCACAGAGGAATCGATCCGTTATAAATGTTCTTCCCTCCTTGAGGGTATATACTGCGCTGCTAAGCCTTTCCCGGTGGTACCAGATGCTGGATGGCTGCGCCTGTTTACATGGTGAATCGCCACATTTCAGTATCACATTTGTCCGTCTATTGCCGCTATTTCCTGCACTTCCGGTAATTGATGTGGGTTACACTGTGACAACGTCGGTTATCAGAAGGAGGAGGCCGGTCAATGAAAGTTGACTATCTCTGGCACAACAGCGCCACGCTGCTGGTGGCTTTTCACACGTGGTGTCGGCTGCACTAGGCGTCGACAGGGAGCCAGGCGGGGAACTAGGTACGGAACCAGGCAGCCGGGCCCTGCCGCTCGGCCCCACGGATTTTTTGCGTCAGGCCAATAGGAGAAGGCTATGCTGAAGGCCTGGGATGCGCCGCGACGAGCTAAATAAGAAGAGGTTATAGTTATACGACTCGACGGCTGCCACGGAGCGTCAACACCCACTTCAATGCTTTGTATCTCTAAAACTAATGGCTGAATCTCCAAATCAGTCACCTACCTGGCTTTGTGAAACATTTACAACTACTTTCGAACCAAGACCTGCCACTATTCAGTGTTACAAGGCAACTTTTGGCACTCGCCGCGCAAATTTACTCGATTAGCCAGTTATCGGTGTGGGAATTTCACAACTCTGGCGCTAGGGGCGCTGTTTCGTTGCTCACTCTCCGATATAGAGGGAGTTTTTGTAGCTCGCTTGCGCAATCTCGTACAGGTGGCGCCTCTGCCGACTAATCCGTCTTGTGTCGCTCGCCATCGTCACACAAGCTTCAAATGCAAATCAATCTCAACGACTTCCGATAGTGTGCGCGGTCGCCGCCAGTGGCTCTGTGGTGAGGGGGGAGATGGGTCGCAAGTGTGGCGTCTCAGAGTTGGAGGGGGGAAGGAAGGTGGACCCCGCGGCGTGCTGGGATGGCAGATTTTGACGAGAGGGATTTCCTTCTGCTTCCGTCGTCTCCTTTTGGGAGTCGGACCTGTTGTGGCGGATCAGTCGTCGCGCCGTGGGGATGTGGGTGGTGATGTGGGTTGGTGGGTGGGGGTGTTGGGTGGCGTGGTAATTGGTGCTGGGTTTGGTGAGCCAATAGCGGACTGCCTGGAAGCGTGTGGTGGGGGGGTGGGGGGGGGGGGGGGGGGGGTGAAGGTGAGGGTGTGAGGCTGAGCGGGGGTGAGGGTGTGGGGCTGGGTTCTCTAGTGGCTCAGCCGAGTGGTCACTGCCACGTCCCCCCACTTAATACAGTGCAGAGGTGAGTTTGGCGGGAGGGATGGAGGTGCGAGAGGGAGAGGGAGAGGGGGGTGGTTCGCCCCACCCAGGGTTCCGTGTGTCCATATAAAGGGCGGGTGTGGCGGAACACGAGGCGATGAAGGGGGTGGTGGGGCGGGTGGATGGGGAGAGGGTGGAGGACGGCCGGATGGGGAGAGGGTGGGGGGGCGGGCGGATGGGGAGAGGGTGGGGGGCGGGCGGATGGGGAGAGGGTGGGTGGGGGGGTGGCTGGCGGAGGGGGGAGAGGGTGGGGGGGGGGGGGGGCTGGCGGAGGGGGAGAGGGTTGGTGGAGGCGTTTAGAAGACGGTGACACGCCTTGTGCCCTGCTCTGGACACTCTCTAGCTGCTGTCGGCCGGACGGGACAGTCAGTCAGGGGCAGGACGCCAGGCAGCCAGGCAGGCAGGCAGGCAGGCAACAGCCACAGCTCAGCGGTCCACACCCCCTTCCGTCACAGTGGTCGCCTACAAGTAGCAGCGGTCCTGCCGCCTCGTTCAGCCTTCCTCACTCCCAACAGCCTTCCGCAGCCGCCACTTCGCTGTCTGCAACCGAAAATAATAACACGTGGGGGTCAATGGGGCAGCAATAATTTGGCGGGGATATTGGCCACCCTGCGGGGCGAGCGGCCCGACCCTGGTGAGGGCTCCATTACACACACCCTTTTGTCGACGGACAATTCGTCATGGCGACCTGGGCGCACCGACTACTCTCTGTCTGTCCGCCACACTGCTACCGGGGTGCCGATCAGCTCGCCTCCTCCCCTGCCTACCCCCGTCGCTCTCTGCCCCCCCCCCCCCCCACCGCCGCTTGTCTCATTCCCTCTCCTGCTCTATTGCCCACCCCCCCCCCTCCCGCTCGCATACCCACCCCCTGGCGTCCCTACATACCTACAGACAGTAGTCGTCGCCCTTCACTGGGGAAGACAGACGGCGACTGTCGCGGGGGTCTCAATAACAATGACAGCAGCCGAAGGGTGATTAAGAGGACTTCAAACCGAGGCTGCATGGGCTGTGGGAGGGGGGAATATATAACAGAAAATCCCTGGAGATGAGGGGAGAGAGGGGAAGGGTGGGGGGATGAAGGCTGGCAGGGAGAGATATGAGACGTGGGGGGGGGGGCAGAGGGAGGTATAGCGAGGCAGGGACAGACATACTTACACACCCCACACCCCTGGGGCGGGCGTCCGGTGGTCGCCGATACCGACTTGACACGTGGTAGTCAGGAGGGTGGACAATGCCGCCACCCCCCCCCCCCCTCATGCCCGCTTCACCCCCTACCCCACCAACCCCTCCTCCTGTCCACACGTAACCAAATCCCCAGTGACCCTGACATCGCAAACCAGTAGCGTTACTTCTGGCGAGAAAGGAGAAGAGGGGGTCGTGGGTGGGGGGGGGGGGGGGGGGGGTGAGGGTCAAGGGGGTTGGGGCGTCGAGGGGCCAGACCTTGACAAAAAGTAACGAGTGGGGGTGTAGATGGTGGTGGGGACGGGGGTGTAGGGTAAAGGGAAGGTTATTATCCGGACCCCATTGTATTGAATATATTGAATGTCAGGGAGTGGGGTGACACAATACCCCTGGATTCGCCGGGTCAACACGACTGGGGCCACCAACGATTGGCGGTGGGCTTGGGGGAGGGGTGGGGGCGAGGGGGGGGGGGGGTGGAGTTGGAGATGGCGAGGGTGTCAGAGATGTGACATGTTTTCACATACCACATGAAGAGCGCAACCCGTCGTTGCCCTGACTTCCTATGTAAGGGAAGATGGGATGGGATGGGGGCAGGGGAGAATCATTCCTCATTTGACCTATAGATTACATCTGGCTTCTATTATCAGCGAGGAAGCTTCGTTTCCTCTCTGAGGGAAGTTATATGATGGACTATGTCGTGAGGGTAAACGTTATTGACTTAATGAAATGCAAAAATTTTTTTTCCTTTCATTGATTTTGGTATTGCATGGTTATATTTGGACTTGGCCGAATGAACGACTGATTCTTGACATGACCAGCAATTATCAAATAATATTTTTCATTGATTTCACAGACCAACAGTTTGTCATGCCCTCCCCTCCCCCCCCCCCTCCCTCTCGGTCCCTGCCCCGCCCCTCAACAGTCATCGCCCACACTCCCATGGGAAAAACATGATACGACAGCCATGTGGTGCCTTCATCCTGGCACTTTAGACACACCCACATGTACATTATAATTACATATAACATACAACTCTAAATATAGCTGTGATATTTGTGAGAATTACCCTCAGCCCGGGCTATACCCCATGAATATTGCGACAGACGTCGTGCATGGAGAGGATCCCGAGTGGGTGAGGACCAGTATTACGATGGTCTTTAGTCCCCGGCGAACACAACCCTTCATCATACAGCGCGCCCTAGACGACCATCAATGTGTCTCAAACAACGTTTCTAGCGGTCAAATCCCACCGGCTGAATCTAACCACGGGTCAAAGACAACGGACGATGGGTAGGTAGGTGGCGCTGGTGTAGAGTTTAAGGCACACTATATGAACTATGCCGAAAGATTCTTCGTTGGAACATGAATAAACGATGGCAAAATTCGTTCCTTTTCCTTATCCTTAAATTATATATGCGTTTGCTGCAGTACTGTGTGTGATTTAGACCGGGGAGTTTGGAGCGCATTATTTATATACCATATATATATATATATATATAGTTATATATACCTCAAAGGGCCGTTTTATTACGATATTTGTCGAGGTGTGACTGCAATGGGGGGGGGGGGGTACATTTCTTGATCTCCGCAATTGGCATCCAAGAATTCGCGATCAATTGTTGGCCACTTTTGGGGATCGCCATTAAGGCGGGGTTTTTTTCGCGCTCAGCTTTAAAATGTCTTCAGGCACTGAACGGCGGGAAGGTGTCAAATTGAGCTGTCATCGACTAGACGGTGTTCTAACCGACACCACTTCTTTAGGACATGAACACGGGGAATTAAAACCCGCCGCACTCTGCCATAGTGGACGAGTGCTGGCCGCTCTGAGAGACATATCTGGCAGGGCATTTCGGACCACCTTTTTTTGCCCATATGGGAAGGGAAGTACGAATCCAGCGGGTATGGCGGAACCGGAAGTCAGACCATTATATTTGTTGCCAAGTGACATGTTACTTCTCGCGTCGTTCGGTTTCTACACGATCTTGAACTCTTTTTTTGAGAGTGGGTGGAGGGCAAGCATAATTATTTATACATATATTTATTGCAGCAAACCTTTCTCTATATATAATAATCGTTTGCTGCTTGCTCCCCGATATGTCCTAAATGGCATCTGTAAGGTGTCCCCTTGCTGCACTGGGCGCCAATGACTTTAACGGGGCGCCGCCGCACCATCCATGATATATGCGATTATTAAATACAAGTCTGACAATAATTCCATTTCGTATGTTGTTGATGGTTATCATCTGACATTGGATGAGCCGCGAAAAAAAGGAACGCGAACAGCGGAAAGCGGGAAGCAGGAAGCGGAAAGCGCACTGTCGGCCGGCAGAAGTGTCACCATGGGTCGACGGGACAGCAGCCGCCATTATCTTCCCACATTGCCACGCGTGATGTATTAGGCAATTTGGCGGAGTGGAGACAATTGTTGGCGGAGCGAACCTCCATATAGCGACAACTATCTGACAGGTGGCTCTCTTCATCTCCACGCCTCTGGCTAATACAACTGGTATTCTGGGGAGTAGGGGCGGTGGGGGTGAACGGGAAAAGGGGCCAGTGGATGGTGGGGAGGGACCAGGTTGCCCCCCCCCCCCCTATAACCCACCAACAACACCACCCACAGACACAACTTTGACGGAATACCGAGGGCTGGGTGTGACTGGCGGCGGCTGCTACTGCTGCTGCTACAGTGGTGTCGCCGTCGCCGTCGTTGTCGCCGTCGCTGTCATCGGGGGGGGGGGGGAGGAAATGATATAAAGCACCCGAAAAATACAAGAGGGATGTTCATTTCATGTCCGTGCCACGCTCATTTCAAGGCGGCGTGAGAGATGCGAGCAGATCTGACAATGCCGTCCGGGCCTGGGCGGTGCCCGGCGAACAATGGGCCGAGTCAGACAGTTGACACAACACAATGGGGCCGAATTGTCCGACTGCAGGGTTGAGCCTTATTGAAGGTGAGGGTGGCGGCGGGGGAAGGGGTGAGGGGAATAATGGGTGGGGGGGGGGGCGTCATGCTGGGAGGTGTGCTCCTGTGTAAAGGGCAGGACTTGGTAGGTTCTGGTGCATACAGCAATATTTCCTTTCATTACTGTAACACCAGATCCTTGGAACAAGATGACTGAGGCAGGCACGGTGCAGGCGTGGTGTCAGAAGGCAGTGTATATGGGTAGGCAGGGTGCAGGCGTGGTGTCAGAAGGCAGTGTATATGGGTAGGCACGGTGCAGGCGTGGTGTCAGAAGGCAGTGTATATGGGTAGGCACGGTGCAGGCGTGGTGTCAGAAGGCAGTGTATATGGGTAGGCACGGTGCAGGCGTGGTGTCAGAAGGCAGTGTATATGGGTAGGCCCGGTGCAGGCGGGGTGCCAGAAGGCAGTGTATATGGGTAGGAACGGTGCAGGCGTGGTGCCAGAAGGCAGTGTATATGGGTAGGAACGGTGCAGGCGTGGTGTCAGAAGGCAGTGTATATGGGTAGACACGGTGCAGGCGTGGTGCCAGAAGGCAGTATATATGGGTAGGCACGGTGCAGGCGTGGTGTCAGAAGGCAGCGTATAGGGGTAGGCACGGTGCAGGCGTTGTGCCAGAAGGCAGTGTATATGGGTAGGCACGGTGCAGGCGTGGTGTCAGAAGGCAGTGTATAGGGTAGGCACGATGCAGGCGTGGTATCAGAAGGCAGTGTATTTGGGTAGGCACGGTGCAGGCGTGGTGTCAGAAGGCAGTGTATAGGGTAGGCACGGTGCAGGCGTGGTATCAGAAGGCAGTGTATATGGGTAGACACGGTGCAGGCGTGGTGTCAGAAGGCAGTGTATAGGGTAGGCACGGTGCAGGCGTGGTATTAGAAGGCAGTGTATATGGGTAGGCACGGTGCAGGCGTGGTGCCAGAAGGCAGTGTATATGGGTAGGCACGGTGCAGGCGGGGTGCCAGAAGGCAGTGTAAATGGGTAGGCACGGTGCAGGCGTGGTGCCAGAAGGCAGTGTATATGGGTAGGCACGGTGCAGGCGGGGTGCCAGAAGGCAGTGTATATGGGTAGGCACGGTGCAGGCGGAGTGCCAGAAAGCAGTGTATATGGGTAGGCACGGTGCAGGCTTGGCGCCAGAAGGCAGTGTATATGGGTAGGCCCGGTGCAGGCGGGGTGCCAGAAGGCAGTGTATATGGGTAGGCACGGTGCAGGCGTGGTGCCAGAAGGCAGTGTATATGGGTAGGCACGGTGCAGGCGTGGTGTCAGAAGGCAGTGTATAGGATAGGCACGTTGCAGACGTGGTGCCAGAAGGCAGTGTATAGGGTAGGCACGATGCAGGCGGGTTGTCAGAAGGCAGTGTATATGGGTAGGCACGGTGCAGGCGTGGTGTCAGAAGGCAGTGTATAGGGTAGGCACGGTGCAGGCGGGGTGCCAGAAGGCAGTGTATATGGGTAGGCACGGTGCAGGCGGGGTGCCAGAAGGCAGTGTATATGGGTAGGCACGGTGCAGGTGTGGTGTCAGAAGGCACTTTATTTAGGTAGGCACGGTGCAGGCGTGGTGTCAGAAGGCAGTGTATATGGGTAGGCACGGTGCAGGCGTAGTGCCAGAAGGCAGTGTATATGGGTAGGCACGGTGCAGGCGTGGTGTCAGAAGGCAGTGTATATGGATAGGCACGGTGCAGGCGTGGTGTCAGAAGGCAGTTTATATGGGTAGGCACGGTGCAGGCGGGGTGTCAGAAGGCAGTGTATATGGGTAGGCACGGTGCGGACGTGGTGTCAGAAGGCAGTGTATATGGGTAGGCATAGTGCAGGCGTGGTGTCAGAAGGCAGTGTATAGGGTAGGCACGGTGCAGGCGTGGTGCCAGAAGGCAGTGTACATGGGTAGGCACGGTGCAGGCGTGGTGTCAGAAGGCAGTGTATGGGTAGGCACGGTGCAGGCGTTGTGTCAGAAGGCAGTGTATATGGGTAGGCACGGTGCAGGCGTGGTGCCAGAAGGCAGTGTATATGGGTAGGCACGGTGCAGGCGTGGTGTCAGAAGGCAGTCTATGGGTAGGCACGGTGCAGGCGTTGTGTCAGAAGGCAGGGTATATGGGTAGGCACGGTGCAGGCGTGGTGTCAGAAGGCAGTGTATATGGGTAGGCATGGTGCAGGCGTGGTGACAGAAGGCAGTGTATATGGGTAGGCATGGTGCAGGCGTGGTGTCAGAAGGCAGTGTATATGGTAGACACGGTGCAGGCGTGGTGTCAGAAGGGAGTGTATAGGATAGGCACATTGCAGGCGTGGTGTCAGAAGGCAGTGTATATGGGTAGGCACGATGCAGGCGTGGTGCCAGAAGGCAGTGTATATGGGTAGGCACGGTGCAGGCGTGGTGTCAGAAGGCACTGTATATGGGTAGGAACGATGCAGGCGGGGTGCCAGAAGGCAGTGTATATGGGTAGGCACGGTGCAGGCGTGGTGCCAGAAGGCAGTGTATATGGGTAGGCACGGTGCAGGCGTGGTGTCAGAAGGCAGGGTATAGGGTAGGCACGGTGCAGGCGGGGTGTCAGAAGGCAGTGTATATGGGTAGGCACGGTGCAGGCGTGGTGTCAGAAGGCAGTGTATAGGGGTAGGCACGGTGCAGGCGTGGTGCCAGAAGGCAGTGTATATGGGTAGGCACGGTGCAGGCGTGGTGTCAGAAGGCAGTGCATAGGGTAGGCACGGTGCAGGCGTGGTATCAGAAGGCAGTGTATATGGGTAGGCACGGTGCAGGCGTGGTGTCAGAAGGCAGTGTATATGGGTAGGCACGGTGCAGGCGTGGTGTCAGAAGGCAGTGTATAGGGGTAGGCACGGTGCAGGCGTGGGGCGAGAAGGCAGTATATATGGGTAGGCACGGTGCAGGCGTGGTGTCAGAAGGCAGCGTATAGGGGTAGGCACGGTGCAGGCGTTGTGCCAGAAGGCAGTGTATATGGGTAGGCACGGTGCAGGCGTGGTGTCAGAAGGCAGTGTATAGGGTAGGCACGATGCAGGCGTGGTATCAGAAGGCAGTGTATTTGGGTAGGCACGGTGCAGGCGTGGTGTCAGAAGGCAGTGTATAGGGTAGGCACGGTGCAGGCGTGGTATCAGAAGGCAGTGTATATGGGTAGGCAGGGTGCAGGCGTGGTGCCAGAAGGCAGTGTATATGGGTAGGCACGGTGCAGGCGGGGTGCCAGAAGGCAGTGTATATGGGTAGGCACGGTGCAGGCGTGGTGCCAGAAGGCAGGGTATAGGGTAGGCACGGTGCAGGCGGGGTGTCAGAAGGCAGTGTATATGGGTAGGCACGGTGCAGGCGTGGTGTCAGAAGGCAGTGTATAGGGGTAGGCACGGTGCAGGCGTGGTGCCAGAAGGCAGTGTATATGGGTAGGCACGGTGCAGGCGTGGTGTCAGAAGGCAGTGCATAGGGTAGGCACGGTGCAGGCGTGGTATCAGAAGGCAGTGTATATGGGTAGGCACGGTGCAGGCGTGGTGTCAGAAGGCAGTGTATATGGGTAGGCACGGTGCAGGCGTGGTGTCAGAAGGCAGTGTATACGGGTAGGCACGGTGCAGGCGTGGTGCGAGAAGGCAGTATATATGGGTAGGCACGGTGCAGGCGTGGTGTCAGAAGGCAGCGTATAGGGGTAGGCACGGTGCAGGCGTTGTGCCAGAAGGCAGTGTATATGGGTAGGCACGGTGCAGGCCTGGTGTCAGAAGGCAGTGTATAGGGTAGGCACGATGCAGGCGTGGTATCAGAAGGCAGTGTATTTGGGTAGGCACGGTGCAGGCGTGGTGTCAGAAGGCAGTGTATAGGGTAGGCACGGTGCAGGCGTGGTATCAGAAGGCAGTGTATATGGGTAGACACGGTGCAGGCGTGGTGTCAGAAGGCAGTGTATATGGGTAGGCACGGTGCAGGCGTGGTGTCAGAAGGCAGTGTATAGGGTAGGCACGGTGCAGGCGTGGTATTAGAAGGCAGTGTATATGGGTAGGCACGGTGCAGGCGTGGTGCCAGAAGGCAGTGTATATGGGTAGGCACGGTGCAGGCGGGGTGCCAGAAGGCAGTGTAAATGGGTAGGCACGGTGCAGGCGTGGTGCCAGAAGGCAGTGTATATGGGTAGGCACGGTGCAGGCGGGGTGCCAGAAGGCAGTGTATATGGGTAGGCACGGTGCAGGCGGAGTGCCAGAAAGCAGTGTATATGGGTAGGCACGGTGCAGGCTTGGTGCCAGAAGGCAGTGTATATGGGTAGGCCCGGTGCAGGCGGGGTGCCAGAAGGCAGTGTATATGGGTAGGCACGGTGCAGGCGTGGTGCCAGAAGGCAGTGTATATGGGTAGGCACGGTGCAGGCGTGGTGTCAGAAGGCAGTGTATAGGATAGGCACGTTGCAGACGTGGTGCCAGAAGGCAGTGTATAGGGTAGGCACGATGCAGGCGGGTTGTCAGAAGGCAGTGTATATGGGTAGGCACGGTGCAGGCGTGGTGTCAGAAGGCAGTGTATAGGGTAGGCACGGTGCAGGCGGGGTGCCAGAAGGCAGTGTATATGGGTAGGCACGGTGCAGGCGGGGTGCCAGAAGGCAGTGTATATGGGTAGGCACGGTGCAGGTGTGGTGTCAGAAGGCACTTTATTTAGGTAGGCACGGTGCAGGCGTGGTGTCAGAAGGCAGTGTATATGGGTAGGCACGGTGCAGGCGTGGTGCCAGAAGGCAGTGTATATGGGTAGGCACGGTGCAGGCGTGGTGTCAGAAGGCAGTGTATATGGATAGGCACGGTGCAGGCGTGGTGTCAGAAGGCAGTTTATATGGGTAGGCACGGTGCAGGCGGGGTGTCAGAAGGCAGTGTATATGGGTAGGCACGGTGCGGACGTGGTGTCAGAAGGCAGTGTATATGGGTAGGCATAGTGCAGGCGTGGTGTCAGAAGGCAGTGTATAGGGTAGGCACGGTGCAGGCGTGGTGCCAGAAGGCAGTGTACATGGGTAGGCACGGTGCAGGCGTGGTGTCAGAAGGCAGTGTATGGGTAGGCACGGTGCAGACGTTGTGTCAGAAGGCAGTGTATATGGGTAGGCACGGTGCAGGCGTGGTGTCAGAAGGCAGTGTATGGGTAGGCACGGTGCAGGCGTTGTGTCAGAAGGCAGGGTATATGGGTAGGCACGGTGCAGGCGTGGTGTCAGAAGGCAGTGTATATGGGTAGGCATGGTGCAGGCGTGGTGACAGAAGGCAGTGTATATGGGTAGGCATGGTGCAGGCGTGGTGTCAGAAGGCAGTGTATATGGTAGACACGGTGCAGGCGTGGTGTCAGAAGGGAGTGTATAGGATAGGCACATTGCAGGCGTGGTGTCAGAAGGCAGTGTATATGGGTAGGCACGGTGCAGGCGTTGTGCCAGAAGGCAGTGTATATGGGTAGGCACGGTGCAGGCGTGGTGTCAGAAGGCAGTGTATAGGGTAGGCACGATGCAGGCGTGGTATCAGAAGGCAGTGTATTTGGGTAGGCACGGTGCAGGCGTGGTGTCAGAAGGCAGTGTATAGGGTAGGCACGGTGCAGGCGTGGTATCAGAAGGCAGTGTATATGGGTAGACACGGTGCAGACGTGGTGTCAGAAGGCAGTGTATATGGGTAGGCACGGTGCAGGCGTGGTGTCAGAAGGCAGTGTATAGGGTAGGCACGGTGCAGGCGTGGTATCAGAAGGCAGTGTATAGGGGTAGGCACGGTGCAGGCGTGGGGCGAGAAGGCAGTATATATGGGTAGGCACGGTGCAGGCGTGGTGTCAGAAGGCAGCGTATAGGGGTAGGCACGGTGCAGGCGTTGTGCCAGAAGGCAGTGTATATGGGTAGGCACGGTGCAGGCGTGGTGTCAGAAGGCAGTGTATAGGGTAGGCACGATGCAGGCGTGGTATCAGAAGGCAGTGTATTTGGGTAGGCACGGTGCAGGCGTGGTGTCAGAAGGCAGTGTATAGGGTAGGCACGGTGCAGGCGTGGTATCAGAAGGCAGTGTATATGGGTAGGCAGGGTGCAGGCGTGGTGCCAGAAGGCAGTGTATATGGGTAGGCACGGTGCAGGCGGGGTGCCAGAAGGCAGTGTATATGGGTAGGCACGGTGCAGGCGTGGTGCCAGAAGGCAGGGTATAGGGTAGGCACGGTGCAGGCGGGGTGTCAGAAGGCAGTGTATATGGGTAGGCACGGTGCAGGCGTGGTGTCAGAAGGCAGTGTATAGGGGTAGGCACGGTGCAGGCGTGGTGCCAGAAGGCAGTGTATATGGGTAGGCACGGTGCAGGCGTGGTGTCAGAAGGCAGTGCATAGGGTAGGCACGGTGCAGGCGTGGTATCAGAAGGCAGTGTATATGGGTAGGCACGGTGCAGGCGTGGTGTCAGAAGGCAGTGTATATGGGTAGGCACGGTGCAGGCGTGGTGTCAGAAGGCAGTGTATACGGGTAGGCACGGTGCAGGCGTGGTGCGAGAAGGCAGTATATATGGGTAGGCACGGTGCAGGCGTGGTGTCAGAAGGCAGCGTATAGGGGTAGGCACGGTGCAGGCGTTGTGCCAGAAGGCAGTGTATATGGGTAGGCACGGTGCAGGCCTGGTGTCAGAAGGCAGTGTATAGGGTAGGCACGATGCAGGCGTGGTATCAGAAGGCAGTGTATTTGGGTAGGCACGGTGCAGGCGTGGTGTCAGAAGGCAGTGTATAGGGTAGGCACGGTGCAGGCGTGGTATCAGAAGGCAGTGTATATGGGTAGACACGGTGCAGGCGTGGTGTCAGAAGGCAGTGTATATGGGTAGGCACGGTGCAGGCGGGGTGCCAGAAGGCAGTGTATATGGGTAGGCACGGTGCAGGCGTGGTGCCAGAAGGCAGTGTATATGGGTAGGCACGGTGCAGGCGGGGTGCCAGAAGGCAGTGTAAATGGGTAGGCACGGTGCAGGCGTGGTGCCAGAAGGCAGTGTATATGGGTAGGCACGGTGCAGGCGGGGTGCCAGAAGGCAGTGTATATGGGTAGGCACGGTGCAGGCGGAGTGCCAGAAAGCAGTGTATATGGGTAGGCACGGTGCAGGCTTGGTGCCAGAAGGCAGTGTATATGGGTAGGCCCGGTGCAGGCGGGGTGCCAGAAGCAGTGTATATGGGTAGGCACGGTGCAGGCGTGGTGCCAGAAGGCAGTGTATATGGGTAGGCACGGTGCAGGCGTGGTGTCAGAAGGCAGTGTATAGGATAGGCACGTTGCAGACGTGGTGCCAGAAGGCAGTGTATAGGGTAGGCACGATGCAGGCGGGTTGTCAGAAGGCAGTGTATAGGGTAGGCACGATGCAGGCGTGGTGTCAGAAGGCAGTGTATAGGGTAGGCACGGTGCAGGCGGGGTGTCAGAAGGCAGTGTATATGGGTAGGCACGGTGCGGACGTGGTGTCAGAAGGCAGTGTATATGGGTAGGCATAGTGCAGGCGTGGTGTCAGAAGGCAGTGTATAGGGTAGGCACGGTGCAGGCGTGGTGCCAGAAGGCAGTGTACATGGGTAGGCACGGTGCAGGCGTGGTGTCAGAAGGCAGTGTATGGGTAGGCACGGTGCAGGCGTTGTGTCAGAAGGCAGTGTATATGGGTAGGCACGGTGCAGGCGTGGTGTCAGAAGGCAGTGTATGGGTAGGCACGGTGCAGGCGTTGTGTCAGAAGGCAGGGTATATGGGTAGGCACGGTGCAGGCGTGGTGTCAGAAGGCAGTGTATATGGGTAGGCATGGTGCAGGCGTGGTGACAGAAGGCAGTGTATATGGGTAGGCATGGTGCAGGCGTGGTGTCAGAAGGCAGTGTATATGGTAGACACGGTGCAGGCGTGGTGTCAGAAGGGAGTGTATAGGATAGGCACATTGCAGGCGTGGTGTCAGAAGGCAGTGTATATGGGTAGGCACGGTGCAGGCGTTGTGCCAGAAGGCAGTGTATATCGGTAGGCACGGTGCAGGCGTGGTGTCAGAAGGCAGTGTATAGGGTAGGCACGATGCAGGCGTGGTATCAGAAGGCAGTGTATTTGGGTAGGCACGGTGCAGGCGTGGTGTCAGAAGGCAGTGTATAGGGTAGGCACGGTGCAGGCGTGGTATCAGAAGGCAGTGTATATGGGTAGACACGGTGCAGACGTGGTGTCAGAAGGCAGTGTATATGGGTAGGCACGGTGCAGGCGTGGTGTCAGAAGGCAGTGTATAGGGTAGGCACGGTGCAGGCGTGGTATCAGAAGGCAGTGTATATGGGTAGGCACGGTGCAGGCGTGGTGCCAGAAGGCAGTGTATATGGGTAGGCACGGTGCAGGCGGGGTGCCAGAAGGCAGTGTAAATGGGTAGGCACGGTGCAGGCGTGGTGTCAGAAGGCAGTGCATAGGGTAGGCACGGTGCAGGCGTGGTATCAGAAGGCAGTGTATATGGGTAGGCACGGTGCAGGCGTGGTGTCAGAAGGCAGTGTATATGGGTAGGCACGGTGCAGGCGTGGTGTCAGAAGGCAGTGTATAGGGGTAGGCACGGTGCAGGCGTGGGGCGAGAAGGCAGTATATATGGGTAGGCACGGTGCAGGCGTGGTGTCAGAAGGCAGCGTATAGGGGTAGGCACGGTGCAGGCGTTGTGCCAGAAGGCAGTGTATATGGGTAGGCACGGTGCAGGCCTGGTGTCAGAAGGCAGTGTATAGGGTAGGCACGATGCAGGCGTGGTATCAGAAGGCAGTGTATTTGGGTAGGCACGGTGCAGGCGTGGTGTCAGAAGGCAGTGCATAGGGTAGGCACGGTGCAGGCGTGGTGCCAGAAGGCAGTGTATATGGGTAGGCACGGTGCAGGCGTGGTGTCAGAAGGCAGTGCATAGGGTAGGCACGGTGCAGGCGTGGTATCAGAAGGCAGTGTATATGGGTAGGCACGGTGCAGGCGTGGTGTCAGAAGGCAGTGTATATGGGTAGGCACGGTGCAGGCGTGGTGTCAGAAGGCAGTGTATACGGGTAGGCACGGTGCAGGCGTGGTGCGAGAAGGCAGTATATATGGGTAGGCACGGTGCAGGCGTGGTGTCAGAAGGCAGCGTATAGGGGTAGGCACGGTGCAGGCGTTGTGCCAGAAGGCAGTGTATATGGGTAGGCACGGTGCAGGCCTGGTGTCAGAAGGCAGTGTATAGGGTAGGCACGATGCAGGCGTGGTATCAAATGCAGTGTATTTGGGTAGGCACGGTGCAGGCGTGGTGTCAGAAGGCAGTGTATAGGGTAGGCACGGTGCAGGCGTGGTATCAGAAGGCAGTGTATATGGGTAGACACGGTGCAGGCGTGGTGTCAGAAGGCAGTGTATATGGGTAGGCACGGTGCAGGCGTGGTGTCAGAAGGCAGTGTATAGGGTAGGCACGGTGCAGGCGTGGTATTAGAAGGCAGTGTATATGGGTAGGCACGGTGCAGGCGTGGTGCCAGAAGGCAGTGTATATGGGTAGGCACGGTGCAGGCGGGGTGCCAGAAGGCAGTGTAAATGGGTAGGCACGGTGCAGGCGTGGTGCCAGAAGGCAGTGTATATGGGTAGGCACGGTGCAGGCGGGGTGCCAGAAGGCAGTGTATATGGGTAGGCACGGTGCAGGCGGAGTGCCAGAAAGCAGTGTATATGGGTAGGCACGGTGCAGGCTTGGTGCCAGAAGGCAGTGTATATGGGTAGGCCCGGTGCAGGCGGGGTGCCAGAAGGCAGTGTATATGGGTAGGCACGGTGCAGGCGTGGTGCCAGAAGGCAGTGTATATGGGTAGGCACGTTGCAGGCGTGGTGTCAGAAGGCAGTGTATAGGATAGGCACGTTGCAGACGTGGTGCCAGAAGGCAGTGTATAGGGTAGGCACGATGCAGGCGGGTTGTCAGAAGGCAGTGTATATGGGTAGGCACGGTGCAGGCGTGGTGTCAGAAGGCAGTGTATAGGGTAGGCACGGTGCAGGCGGGGTGCCAGAAGGCAGTGTATATGGGTAGGCACGGTGCAGGCGGGGTGCCAGAAGGCAGTGTATATGGGTAGGCACGGTGCAGGTGTGGTGTCAGAAGGCAGTGTATAGGGTAGGCACGGTGCAGGCGTGGTATTAGAAGGCAGTGTATATGGGTAGGCACGGTGCAGGCGTGGTGCCAGAAGGCAGTGTATATGGGTAGGCACGGTGCAGGCGGGGTGCCAGAAGGCAGTGTAAATGGGTAGGCACGGTGCAGGCGTGGTGCCAGAAGGCAGTGTATATGGGTAGGCACGGTGCAGGCGGGGTGCCAGAAGGCAGTGTATATGGGTAGGCACGGTGCAGGCGGAGTGCCAGAAAGCAGTGTATATGGGTAGGCACGGTGCAGGCTTGGTGCCAGAAGGCAGTGTATATGGGTAGGCCCGGTGCAGGCGGGGTGCCAGAAGGCAGTGTATATGGGTAGGCACGGTGCAGGCGTGGTGCCAGAAGGCAGTGTATATGGGTAGGCACGGTGCAGGCGTGGTGTCAGAAGGCAGTGTATAGGATAGGCACGTTGCAGACGTGGTGCCAGAAGGCAGTGTATAGGGTAGGCACGATGCAGGCGGGTTGTCAGAAGGCAGTGTATATGGGTAGGCACGGTGCAGGCGTGGTGTCAGAAGGCAGTGTATAGGGTAGGCACGGTGCAGGCGGGGTGCCAGAAGGCAGTGTATATGGGTAGGCACGGTGCAGGCGGGGTGCCAGAAGGCAGTGTATATGGGTAGGCACGGTGCAGGTGTGGTGTCAGAAGGCACTTTATTTAGGTAGGCACGGTGCAGGCGTGGTGTCAGAAGGCAGTGTATATGGGTAGGCACGGTGCAGGCGTGGTGCCAGAAGGCAGTGTATATGGGTAGGCACGGTGCAGGCGTGGTGTCAGAAGGCAGTGTATATGGATAGGCACGGTGCAGGCGTGGTGTCAGAAGGCAGTTTATATGGGTAGGCACGGTGCAGGCGGGGTGTCAGAAGGCAGTGTATATGGGTAGGCACGGTGCGGACGTGGTGTCAGAAGGCAGTGTATATGGGTAGGCATAGTGCAGGCGTGGTGTCAGAAGGCAGTGTATAGGGTAGGCACGGTGCAGGCGTGGTGCCAGAAGGCAGTGTACATGGGTAGGCACGGTGCAGGCGTGGTGTCAGAAGGCAGTGTATGGGTAGGCACGGTGCAGGCGTTGTGTCAGAAGGCAGTGTATATGGGTAGGCACGGTGCAGGCGTGGTGTCAGAAGGCAGTGTATGGGTAGGCACGGTGCAGGCGTTGTGTCAGAAGGCAGGGTATATGGGTAGGCACGGTGCAGGCGTGGTGTCAGAAGGCAGTGTATATGGGTAGGCATGGTGCAGGCGTGGTGACAGAAGGCAGTGTATATGGGTAGGCATGGTGCAGGCGTGGTGTCAAAAGGCAGTGTATATGGTAGACACGGTGCAGGCGTGGTGTCAGAAGGGGGTGTATAGGATAGGCACATTGCAGGCGTGGTGTCAGAAGGCAGTGTATGTGGGTAGGCACGGTGCAGGCGTTGTGCCAGAAGGCAGTGTATATGGGTAGGCACGGTGCAGGCGTGGTGTCAGAAGGCAGTGTATAGGGTAGGCACGATGCAGGCGTGGTATCAGAAGGCAGTGTATTTGGGTAGGCACGGTGCAGGCGTGGTGTCAGAAGGCAGTGTATAGGGTAGGCACGGTGCAGGCGTGGTATCAGAAGGCAGTGTATATGGGTAGACACGGTGCAGACGTGGTGTCAGAAGGCAGTGTATATGGGTAGGCACGGTGCAGGCGTGGTGTCAGAAGGCAGTGTATAGGGTAGGCACGGTGCAGGCGTGGTATCAGAAGGCAGTGTATATGGGTAGGCACGGTGCAGGCGTGGTGCCAGAAGGCAGTGTATATGGGTAGGCACGGTGCAGGCGGGGTGCCAGAAGGCAGTGTAAATGGGTAGGCACGGTGCAGGCGTGGTGCCAGAAGGCAGTGTATATGGGTAGGCACGGTGCAGGCGGGGTGCCAGAAGGCAGTGTATATGGGTAGGCACGGTGCAGGCGGGGTGCCAGAAAGCAGTGTATAAGGGTAGGCACGGTGCAGGCGTGGTGCCAGAAGGCAGTGTATATGGGTAGGCCCGGTGCAAGCGGGGTGCCAGAAGGCAGTGTATATGGGTAGGCACGGTGCAGGAGTGGTGCCAGAAGGCAGTGTATATGGGTAGGCACGGTGCAGGCGTGGTGTCAGAAGGCAGTGTATAGGATAGGCACGTTGCAGACGTGGTGCCAGAAGGCAGTGTATAGGGTAGGCACGATGCAGGCGGGTTGTCAGAAGGCAGTGTATATGGGTAGGCACGGTGCAGGCGTGGTGTCAGAAGGCAGTGTATAGGGTAGGCACGGTGCAAGCGGGGTGCCAGAAGGCAGTGTATATGGGTAGACACGGTGCAGGCGGGGTGCCAGAAGGCAGTGTATATGGGTAGGCACGGTGCAGGCGTGGTGTCAGAAGGCAGGGTATAGGGTAGGCACGGTGCAGGCGGGGTGTCAGAAGGCAGTGTATATGGGTAGGCACGGTGCAGGCGTGGTGTCAGAAGGCAGTGTATAGGGGTAGGCACGGTGCAGGCGTGGGGCGAGAAGGCAGTATATATGGGTAGGCACGGTGCAGGCGTGGTGTCAGAAGGCAGCGTATAGGGGTAGGCACGGTGCAGGCGTTGTGCCAGAAGGCAGTGTATATGGGTAGGCACGGTGCAGGCGTGGTGTCAGAAGGCAGTGTATAGGGTAGGCACGATGCAAGCGTGGTATCAGAAGGCAGTGTATTTGGGTAGGCACGGTGCAGGCGTGGTGTCAGAAGGCAGTGTATAGGGTAGGCAAGGTGCAGGCGTGGTATCAGAAGGCAGTGTATATGGGTAGACACGGTGCAGACGTGGTGTCAGAAGGCAGTGTATATGGGTAGGCACGGTGCAGGCGTGGTGTCAGAAGGCAGTGTATAGGGTAGGCACGGTGCAGGCGTGGTATCAGAAGGCAGTGTATATGGGTAGGCACGGTGCAGGCGTGGTGCCAGAAGGCAGTGTATATGGGTAGGCACGGTGCAGGCGGGGTGCCAGAAGGCAGTGTAAATGGGTAGGCACGGTGCAGGCGTGGTGCCAGAAGGCAGTGTATATGGGTAGGCACGGTGCAGGCGGGGTGCCAGAAGGCAGTGTATATGGGTAGGCACGGTGCAGGCGGGGTGCCAGAAAGCAGTGTATAAGGGTAGGCACGGTGCAGGCGTGGTGCCAGAAGGCAGTGTATATGGGTAGGCCCGGTGCAGGCGGGGTGCCAGAAGGCAGTGTATATGGGTAGGCACGGTGCAGGAGTGGTGCCAGAAGGCAGTGTATATGGGTAGGCACGGTGCAGGCGTGGTGTCAGAAGGCAGTGTATAGGATAGGCACGTTGCAGACGTGGTGCCAGAAGGCAGTGTATAGGGTAGGCACGATGCAGGCGGGTTGTCAGAAGGCAGTGTATATGGGTAGGCACGGTGCAGGCGTGGTGTCAGAAGGCAGTGTATACGGTAGGCACGGTGCAAGCGGGGTGCCAGAAGGCAGTGTATATGGGTAGACACGGTGCAGGCGGGGTGCCAGAAGGCAGTGTATATGGGTAGGCACGGTGCAGGCGTGGTGTCAGAAGGCAGGGTATAGGGTAGGCACGGTGCAGGCGGGGTGTCAGAAGGCAGTGTATATGGGTAGGCACGGTGCAGGCGTGGTGTCAGAAGGCAGTGTATAGGGGTAGGCACGGTGCAGGCGTGGTGCCAGAAGGCAGTGTATATGGGTAGGCACGGTGCAGGCGTGGTGTCAGAAGGCAGTGCATAGGGTAGGCACGGTGCAGGCGTGGTATCAGAAGGCAGTGTATATGGGTAGGCACGGTGCAGGCGTGGTGTCAGAAGGCAGTGTATAGGGGTAGGCACGGTGCAGGCGTGGGGCGAGAAGGCAGTATATATGGGTAGGCACGGTGCAGGCGTGGTGTCAGAAGGCAGCGTATAGGGGTAGGCACGGTGCAGGCGTTGTGCCAGAAGGCAGTGTATATGGGTAGGCACGGTGCAGGCGTGGTGTCAGAAGGCAGTGTATAGGGTAGGCACGATGCAGGCGTGGTATCAGAAGGCAGTGTATTTGGGTAGGCACGGTGCAGGCGTGGTGTCAGAAGGCAGTGTATAGGGTAGGCAAGGTGCAGGCGTGGTATCAGAAGGCAGTGTATATGGGTAGACACGGTGCAGACGTGGTGTCAGAAGGCAGTGTATATGGGTAGGCACGGTGCAGGCGTGGTGTCAGAAGGCAGTGTATAGGGTAGGCACGGTGCAGGCGTGGTATCAGAAGGCAGTGTATATGGGTAGGCACGGTGCAGGCGTGGTGCCAGAAGGCAGTGTATATGGGTAGGCACGGTGCAGGCGGGGTGCCAGAAGGCAGTGTAAATGGGTAGGCACGGTGCAGGCGTGGTGCCAGAAGGCAGTGTATATGGGTAGGCACGGTGCAGGCGGGGTGCCAGAAGGCAGTGTATATGGGTAGGCACGGTGCAGGCGGGGTGCCAGAAAGCAGTGTATAAGGGTAGGCACGGTGCAGGCGTGGTGCCAGAAGGCAGTGTATATGGGTAGGCCCGGTGCAGGCGGGGTGCCAGAAGGCAGTGTATATGGGTAGGCACGGTGCAGGAGTGGTGCCAGAAGGCAGCGTATATGGGTAGGCACGGTGCAGGCGTGGTGTCAGAAGGCAGTGTATAGGATAGGCACGTTGCAGACGTGGTGCCAGAAGGCAGTGTATAGGGTAGGCACGATGCAGGCGGGTTGTCAGAAGGCAGTGTATATGGGTAGGCACGGTGCAGGCGTGGTGTCAGAAGGCAGTGTATAGGGTAGGCACGGTGCAAGCGGGGTGCCAGAAGGCAGTGTATATGGGTAGACACGGTGCAGGCGGGGTGCCAGAAGGCAGTGTATATGGGTAGGCACGGTGCAGGCGTGGTGTCAGAAGGCAGGGTATAGGGTAGGCACGGTGCAGGCGGGGTGTCAGAAGGCAGTGTATATGGGTAGGCACGGTGCAGGCGTGGTGTCAGAAGGCAGTGTATAGGGGTAGGCACGGTGCAGGCGTGGTGCCAGAAGGCAGTGTATATGGGTAGGCACGGTGCAGGCGTGGTGTCAGAAGGCAGTGCATAGGGTAGGCACGGTGCAGGCGTGGTATCAGAAGGCAGTGTATATGGGTAGGCACGGTGCAGGCGTGGTGTCAGAAGGCAGTGTATATGGGTAGGCACGGTGCAGGCGTGGTGTCAGAAGGCAGTGTATAGGGGTAGGCACGGTGCAGGCGTGGGGCGAGAAGGCAGTATATATGGGTAGGCACGGTGCAGGCGTGGTGTCAGAAGGCAGCGTATAGGGGTAGGCACGGTGCAGGCGTTGTGCCAGAAGGCAGTGTATATGGGTAGGCACGGTGCAGGCGTGGTGTCAGAAGGCAGTGTATAGGGTAGGCACGATGCAGGCGTGGTATCAGAAGGCAGTGTATTTGGGTAGGCACGGTGCAGCCGTGGTGTCAGAAGGCAGTGTATAGGGTAGGCACGGTGCAGGCGTGGTATCAGAAGGCAGTGTATATGGGTAGACACGGTGCAGACGTGGTGTCAGAAGGCAGTGTATATGGGTAGGCACGGTGCAGGCGTGGTGTCAGAAGGCAGTGTATAGGGTAGGCACGGTGCAGGCGTGGTATCAGAAGGCAGTGTATATGGGTAGGCACGGTGCAGGCGTGGTGCCAGAAGGCAGTGTATATGGGTAGGCACGGTGCAGGCGGGGTGCCAGAAGGCAGTGTAAATGGGTAGGCACGGTGCAGGCGTGGTGCCAGAAGGCAGTGTATATGGGTAGGCCCGGTGCAGGCGGGGTGCCAGAAGGCAGTGTATATGGGTAGGCACGGTGCAGGAGTGGTGCCAGAAGGCAGTGTATATGGGTAGGCACGGTGCAGGCGTGGTGTCAGAAGGCAGTGTATAGGATAGGCACGTTGCAGACGTGGTGCCAGAAGGCAGTGTATAGGGTAGGCACGATGCAGGCGGGTTGTCAGAAGGCAGTGTATATGGGTAGGCACGGTGCAGGCGTGGTGTCAGAAGGCAGTGTATAGGGTAGGCACGGTGCAAGCGGGGTGCCAGAAGGCAGTGTATATGGGTAGACACGGTGCAGGCGGGGTGCCAGAAGGCAGTGTATATGGGTAGGCACGGTGCAGGTGTGGTGTCAGAAGGCACTTTATTTAGGTAGGCACGGTGCAGGCGTGGTGTCAGAAGGCAGTGTATATGGGTAGGCACGGTGCAGGCGTGGTGCCAGAAGGCAGTGTATATGGGTAGGCACGGTGGAGGCGTGGTGTCAGAAGGCAGTGTATATGGATAGGCACGGTGCAGGCGTGGTGTCAGAAGGCAGTGTATATGGGTAGGCACGGTGCAGGCGGGGTGTCAGAAGGCAGTGTATATGGGTAGGCACGGTGCGGACGTGATGTCAGAAGGCAGTGTATATGGGTAGGCGCAGTGCAGGCGTGGTGTCAGAAGGCAGTGTATAGGGTAGGCACGGTGCAGGCGTGGTGCCACAAGGCAGTGTACATGGGTAGGCACGGTGCAGGCGTGGTGTCAGAAGGCAGTGTATGGGTAGGCACGGTGCAGGCGTTGTGTCAGAAGGCAGTGTATATGGGTAGGCACGGTGCAGGCGTGGTGCCAGAAGGCAGTGTATATGGGTAGGCACGGTGCAGGCGTGGTGTCAGAAGGCAGTGTATGGGTAGGCACGGTGCAGGCGTTGTGTCAGAAGGCAGTGTATATGGGTAGGCACGGTGCAGGCATGGTGTCAGAAGGCAGTGTATATGGGTAGGCATGGTGCAGGCGTGGTGTCAGAAGGCAGTGTATATGGTAGACACGGTGCAGGCGTGGTGTCAGAAGGGAGTGTATAGGATAGGCACATTGCAGGCGTGGTGTCAGAAGGCAGTGTATAGGATAGGCATGGTGCAGGCGTGGTGTCAGAAGGCAGTGTATAGGATAGGCACGGTGCAGGCGTGGTGTCAGAAGGCAGTGTATAGGATAGGCAGGGTGCAGGCGTGGTGTCAGAAGGCAGTGTATAGGATAGGCACGGGGCAGGCGTGGTGTCAGAAGGCAGTGTATATGGGTGGGCAGGGTGCAGGCGTGGTGTCAGAAGGCAGTGTATAGGGTAGGCACGGTGCAGGCGTGGTGTCAGAAGGCAGTGTATCGGATAGGCAGGGTGCAAGCGGGGTGTCAGAAGGCAGTGTATAGGGTAGGCACGGTGCAGGCGTGGTGTCAGAAGGCAGTTTATAGGATAGGCAGGGTGCAGGCGTGGTGTCAGAAGTCAGTGTATAGGATAGGCACGGTGCAGGCGTGGTGTCAGAAGGTAGTGTATAGGATAGGCAGGGTGCAGGCGTGTTGTCAGAAGGCAGTGTATATGGGTAGGCAGGGTGCAGGCGTGGTGTCAGAAGGCAGTGTATAGGATAGGCAGGGTGCAGGCGTGGTGTCAGAAGGCAGTGTATAGGATAGGCACGGTGCAGGCGTGGTGTCAGAAAGCAGTGTATAGGGTAGCCACGGTGCAGGCGTGGTGTCAGAAGGCAGTTTATAGGATAGGCAGGGTGCAGGCGTGGTGTCAGAAGGCAGTGTATAGGATAGGCACGGTGCAGGCGTGGTGTCAGAAGGCAGTGTATAGGATAGGCAGGGTGCAGGCGTGGTGTCAGAAGGCAGTGTATATGGGTAGGCACGGTGCAGGCGTGGTGTCAGAAGGCAGTGTATATGGGTAGGCACGGTGCAGGCGTGGTGTCAGAAGGCAGTGTATATGGGTAGGCACGGTGCAGGCGTGGTGTCAGAAGGCAGTGTATAGGATAGGCACGGTGCAGGCGTGGTGTCAGAAGGCAGTGTATATGGGTGGGCACGGTGCAGGCGTGGTGTCAGAAGACAGTGTATATGGTATGCACGGTGCAGGCGTGGTGTCAGAAGGCAGTGTATATGGGTAAGCACGGTGCAGGCGTGGTGTCAGAAGGCAGTGTATCGGATAGGCAGGGTGCAAGCGTGGTGTCAGAAGGCAGTGTATAGGGGTAGGCACGGTGCAGGCGTGGGGCGAGAAGGCAGTATATATGGGTAGGCACGGTGCAGGCGTGGTGTCAGAAGGCAGCGTATAGGGGTAGGCACGGTGCAGGCGTTGTGCCAGAAGGCAGTGTATATGGGTAGGCACGGTGCAGGCGTGGTGTCAGAAGGCAGTGTATAGGGTAGGCACGATGCAGGCGTGGTATCAGAAGGCAGTGTATTTGGGTAGGCACGGTGCAGGCGTGGTGTCAGAAGGCAGTGTATATGGGTAGACACGGTGCAGACGTGGTGTCAGAAGGCAGTGTATATGGGTAGGCACGGTGCAGGCGTGGTGTCAGAAGGCAGTGTATAGGGTAGGCACGGTGCAGGCGTGGTATCAGAAGGCAGTGTATATGGGTAGGCACGGTGCAGGCGTGGTGCCAGAAGGCAGTGTATATGGGTAGGCACGGTGCAGGCGGGGTGCCAGAAGGCAGTGTAAATGGGTAGGCACGGTGCAGGCGTGGTGCCAGAAGGCAGTGTATATGGGTAGGCACGGTGCAGGCGGGGTGCCAGAAGGCAGTGTATATGGGTAGGCACGGTGCAGGCGGGGTGCCAGAAAGCAGTGTATATGGGTAGGCACGGTGCAGGCGTGGTGCCAGAAGGCAGTGTATATGGGTAGGCCCGGTGCAGGCGGGGTGCCAGAAGGCAGTGTATATGGGTAGGCACGGTGCAGGAGTGGTGCCAGAAGGCAGTGTATATGGGTAGGCACGGTGCAGGCGTGGTGTCAGAAGTCAGTGTATAGGATAGGCACGTTGCAGACGTGGTGCCAGAAGGCAGTGTATAGGGTAGGCACGATGCAGGCGGGTTGTCAGAAGGCAGTGTATATGGGTAGGCACGGTGCAGGCGTGGTGTCAGAAGGCAGTGTATAGGGTAGGCACGGTGCAGGCGGGGTGCCAGAAGGCAGTGTATATGGGTAGGCACGGTGCAGGCGGGGTGCCAGAAGGCAGTGTATATGGGTAGGCACGGTGCAGGTGTGGTGTCAGAAGGCACTTTATTTAGGTAGGCACGGTGCAGGCGTGGTGTCAGAAGGCAGTGTATATGGGTAGGCACGGTGCAGGCGTGGTGTCAGAAGGCAGTGTATGGGTAGGCACGGTGCAGGCGTTGTGTCAGAAGGCAGTGTATATGGGTAGGCACGGTGCAGGCGTGGTGTCAGAAGGCAGTGTATATGGGTAGGCATGGTGCAGGCGTGGTGTCAGAAGGCAGTGTATATGGGTAGGCATGGTGCAGGCGTGGTGTCAGAAGGCAGTGTATATGGTAGACACGGTGCAGGCGTGGTGTCAGAAGGGAGTGTATAGGATAGGCACATTGCAGGCGTGGTGTCAGAAGGCAGTGTATAGGATAGGCATGGTGCAGGCGTGGTGTCAGAAGGCAGTGTATAGGATAGGCACGGTGCAGGCGTGGTGTCAGAAGGCAGTGTATAGGATAGGCAGGGTGCAGGCGTGGTGTCAGAAGGCAGTGTATAGGATAGGCACGGGGCAGGCGTGGTGTCAGAAGGCAGTGTATATGGGTGGGCAGGGTGCAGGCGTGGTGTCAGAAGGCAGTGTATAGGGTAGGCACGGTGCAGGCGTGGTGTCAGAAGGCAGTGTATCGGATAGGCAGGGTGCAAGCGGGGTGTCAGAAGGCAGTGTATAGGGTAGGCACGGTGCAGGCGTGGTGTCAGAAGGCAGTTTATAGGATAGGCAGGGTGCAGGCGTGGTGTCAGAAGGCAGTGTATAGGATAGGCACGGTGCAGGCGTGGTGTCAGAAGGCAGTGTATAGGATAGGCAGGGTGCAGGCGTGTTGTCAGAAGGCAGTGTATATGGGTAGGCAGGGTGCAGGCGTGGTGTCAGAAGGCAGTGTATAGGATAGGCAGGGTGCAGGCGTGGTGTCAGAAGGCAGTGTATAGGATAGGCACGGTGCAGGCGTGGTGTCAGAAGGCAGTGTATAGGGTAGCCACGGTGCAGGCGTGGTGTCAGAAGGCAGTTTATAGGATAGGCAGGGTGCAGGCGTGGTGTCAGAAGGCAGTGTATAGGATAGGCACGGTGCAGGCGTGGTGTCAGAAGGCAGTGTATAGGATAGGCACGGTGCAGGCGTGGTGTCAGAAGGCAGTGTATATGGGTGGGCACGGTGCAGGCGTGGTGTCAGAAGGCAGTGTATATGGTATGCACGGTGCAGGCGTGGTGTCAGAAGGCAGTGTATATGGGTAAGCACGGTGCAGGCGTGGTGTCAGAAGGCAGTGTATCGGATAGGCAGGGTGCAAGCGGGGTGTCAGGAGGCAGTGTATAGGGTAGCCACGGTGCAGGCGTGGTGTCAGAGGGCAGTTTATAGGGTAGGCAGGGTGCAGGCGTGGTGTCAGAAGGCAGTGTATAGGATAGGCAGGGTGCAGGCGTGGTGCCAGAAGGCAGTGTATATGGGTAGGCACGGTGCAGGCGTGGTGTCAGAAGGCAGTGTATATGGGTAGGCACGGTGCAGGCGTGGTGTCAGAAGGCAGTGTATAGGGTAGGCACGGTGCAGGCGTGGTGTCAGAAGGCATTGTATATGGGTAGGCACGGTGCAGGCGTGGTGTCAGAAGGCAGGGTATAGGGTAGGCACGGTGCAGGCGTGGTGTCAGAAGGCAGTGTATAGGGTAGGCACGGTGCAGGCGTTGTGTCAGAAGGCAGTGTATATGGGTAGGCACGGTGCAGGCGTGGTGTCAGAAGGCAGTGTATAGGGTAGGCACGGTGCAGGCGTGGTGTCAGAAGGCAGTGTATATGGGTAGGCACGGTGCAGGCGTGGTGTCAGAAGGCAGTGTATAGGGTAGGCACGGTGCAGGCGTGGTGTCAGAAGGCAGTGTATAGGGTAGGCAGGGTGCCGGCGTGGTGTCAGAAGGCAGTGTATAGGGTAGGCAGGGTGCAGGCGTGGTGTCAGAAGGCAGTGTATATGGGTAGGCACGGTGCAGGCGTGGTGTCAGAAGTCAGTGTATAGGGTAGGCACGGTGCAGGCGTGGTGTCAGAAGGCAGTGTATATGGGTAGGCACGGTGCAGGCGTGGTGTCAGAAGGCAGTGTATAGGGTAGGCACGGTGCAGGCGTGGTGTCAGAAGGCAGTGTATAGGGTAGGCACGGTGCAGGCGTGGTGTCAGAAGGCAGTGTATAGGATAGGCACCAACCTAAACTCGTGGAACACGTGTAACTGCCATATTTGCCTGATCATTTTTTGGCCCATCGTTCATGTTTGGGCGAACCCAACATAGCTCATGTATGACTCACACCTACCAGTTTGCTGCCACAGTAATCCATTCCCTTGGTCATGGGCCTCCATATTTATTATGCTATCGGGTACATGATATACACATGTGAGCGGTGAAAGCGCCGGACTTTTCCCATAGAGAAAGTATCTGAGTAATATGTCGGAGGCGTGTATTAATCCGCGTGAGTGAGACATACGCTTCCCCGCCAATAAACAGTCCGTTGGCAATCATGAGGGCTAGGTATATGATGTATTATTGATGATGCGAAAAACTCGTCTTAAATGGATGTGGATGGGCTTCTCTTGTAATTAGATTCTTCCTGTTAGGCCTGCACATCCGCAACGTATTTGTTTCGTTGTCGGACATGCTGAGCTGCTCGCTATGAGGCTTGCTATTGTTATTATCAACCGATTGTCACACAATGAACCACAAACGGCAGTGGCGGATCTAGGGGGGTGTCGTGACATAAACTGATTTTTAACTGATTTTTCTTTGTTTGTGATATGACATGCTTAGATATACATGAATTAATAGGCTCTGATTGACACTTACACACATGAATATATTTCCCCCGTTACTAGTGGCTGCTATACATACATAACCAACTTGCTTCGCCTTATCTGACAGTTGCTTCTCTGTTGGCACTCGATCTTCCGTGCATAAAAAAGGGCCTTCTGGCGCTAAACGTTTGTCTCCATAAAACGTGCCTTCTGTGGTCGATTACCTAGCTGTGGTATACATTAAATGAACAGACAGTTTACTTGGTAGAAACAACACACAACGTTCTCGTATGTGTGAACCACACAGACCTGCTAGTATCTGAACACGGGGTTCATCTGGTGTACAGATATATATATTACAGTGTTAAAGGAATTAGATTCATGCATTATTTCCGCCCACCCCATGACACAAAAGCTTAATTTCACGCCGTAAACGAGTGGTTTGTTATTGGTTATTCCTATTATCGCCCATCTCGCACGTGGCGGTCATATCAACCCCCGTTGTTTTAACAGTGGACGAGAGAAGAAAGTGATGGATGTCTTATTGACGGGACACACTGTAGACTGACAGGAATAATCCAATGGCTACTGTCCTCGCTTTCAAATAATCTCATAAATTTAGCAAAAATCTGAATATTGCATCCAGCAAGAGGGGCGGGGAGGAGGGGGTGGGTATTGGCTGTCTGAGTGAGGCGGGGGGGGGGGGGAGGAGGGGGTCGTCCTTTGATGGCAAGGTGGCGCCATGGACGACCACACCAACTGGAGACACACCAAAATAATTAGTCTCGTAATGTCTGAGTCCATGTAATAGGATTTGGGAGACAACTTAACCCACGATAAAAATAACAAGTCGAGGAATGGGAGAAACGGAGACTCATCCCAGTAAAAGCTTTTGTCATTATAATGGTTTTATCGTGACAGAGATAGCGCGCCATATTTTCTTTCTTCTCTTTTTTGGTTGCGGGATCATTTTTTTCTCGAGAAATTGGATATTCGTTCGGTTGTTACGCGGAAGAGCCAAGCCAATGGTCGACCGGGCTCTACCGAAATACGTATTAAGCAAGTTAACACGTTAAAAATAATGGATACCATAATATTCATGCTATTACGAATAGTTACAGTGTAGCCAGTTGAAAGCGGCGACTGGTTCTTTAAACAACTTGATTACGACAAGAGTAAGTTTAAATAAATGACATCATCTGTGTTACCGCGGTTGCTATGGCCACCATGAATCTTTACGCTAGACCCATCAGGTATTACGACATTAAGCATTGACCAAACGGGGCACTGGCATGCCGTTTGGGTGAGGAGTGCAAGGGGGTTGTCAACTGTAGTGGTCCAGCTGTTGGACACTACCACTCATTCGATGTCCCTGACACGTGGTCGACCCCTGTCCCCGTATTGCCACACCCGGAAATGACCTTGATTAGTCTGTGGGAGCCGAAGTCACGCCCCGGTGCATCCTGTATTGCCCCCCCCCTCCCCCCCTTTCCCTCTCCTCGGCCCCATCTCCCCCTCCTCCTCCTCCCCCTCCCTCTATCTTCCTCCCCTCCTCCTCTCCCTCCCCCTTCCCTCTCTCCCTTTCCTCTCTCCCCCTCCCCTATATCCCCCTCCCCTCCTCTCCCCCCCACCACAGCCGCAGCGCCAATGGCCATGCGCGGACCATTTTAAACACCGAAACGAGCCAGAACTGAACCGCGATCACTTTCACCTGGTCCTTGCGCTGTTCACCCTCTCCCCGCCCCCCCCCCCCCCCGCCTCCTTCTCTCGCCTTCTCATCATGGCGCCGCGGTGAATAGTGGCTGGGAAGGGTGGAGGGGCAAGGGGGTGGGTGAGGGTTGAGGAGGCGGGTTGCAGGTAGTGGGGAGGGGGCGGGGGTGGGGGGGGGGCGGTTTATTGGTGAGAGCGGGAGGGATCGGGGATCAGGACTCCGTGGGTGGTAGGTGTGGGTAGGGGAGGGGGTAGGGTTGCGTGTCGTGGTGGCTGCGGGGGACCGAGGGAGGGACGGGGTAATAGAGGTGGGTGTCGGTAATGCCTATAATTGGCCCCAATCACGACTCCAGTCCGCGTGGGAGGGAAGAGGGGGGGGGGGCGGTTGGCGGCGCGGAGAACCTTTTCTCGACTGGGGACTTCGGGGTTATTTTCATCGTGAAATGATTTCCCGCACAAAAGGCAGGAGGCAACGTTACGTCATAATACAACCGCCATTTTTATTTTGGCCAAACCCCAATATCCTCTCGGGTTACAGCGGCGAGAGTCTCGCCCGGCGGGGTAGCTAGGGGGAGGGGGGGGGGGCTTCACTTATCTCCCCGGCGATTATTGTGATGTGAGGAGGTGGAGGAGAATGTGATGGTAGCGATGAAGGTGGGGTGGAGCGGGGGGAGGTGATGGGGACAGTAATGACTGGAGGATGTGCCGTGGGAAGCCACCTTAATCCGTCCCTCCCACCCACCTACCACCTACCACCCACCACGCGTCCCATCACGTCATCACCCGCCCACAACTCTAAATTAAATCCGGGCTGGGTAGGGTGGATGGGCTTTGTGGGGTGGATGGGCTGGGTGGGCTGGATGGACTGGGTGGGGCGGATGGGGTTGCCAAGGGAAATACAACCGCCGGGGAGCAATGAACTGTCGAGGGATTTGGGATGTTGGGTGGGATAAGGTGGGGTGGGGGGGTCGGAGTGCGGGTGGGCTGGGAGGATTGGGGTGGGGGTGGGAGTGTGGGGGTTGAGGTGGGATGGGGGTTGTGGTCGGGGTGGAGTGGTTGGGGTTGGGGTCGGGGGATTGGGTGGGGTATGGTGTGGGGGTCGCACGCCCCCCCCCCTCCCCCGGCAAAGTGGGCGTTGATTGTGGCAAGACCCCAAGGCAGACACACAGACAGACACACAGACAGACACACAGACAGACAGACAGACACACACACTGACACACTGAGAATTAGACCACAAAGAGTGACAGTCGCCCGCAATTGGCCAAACCCATCATGCAGATTCCGTGCGTATGAGGAACACGACAGAAAAAAACAATTATTCCCGCCCACTGACAAGATAAACTGTGAGGAGGGGTGCAGGCGTGGTGGTGGTGGTGGTGGTGGGGGGGGGGGGGGTGGCCCGTCGGTGGATGAGTGGTAGGAGGCCACATTGCCACGTCACGCCGAACCTTCCTGTTGTGTGTAGGGTCCTTGGCGGGTCCATCAGAGGGAGAGGGAGGGATGGGGGGGGGGGGGGGGTCCAGAGGGCTGTCAGGATCAAGAGGGCTCATAACCTCGTGTCATGGCATGCCACGTCTTCTTTCAAATGTCAAATTTGTCAGTCCTCCACCTCGCTCTGATCTACTGTCATGCTAAATCGGACCAAAGAACATCGTTGGATGGAAAAACTCAGGAATCTATATGACCAGTTTGGGGTTCGAACCATTGTCCGACATATAGGTAAATATCAGCACCGTACCTGCTGAACTACGGGGGCCTTACCGAGGCACAAGTTATGATGACATATGTAATGTCTTTATTGCTCTTTGGTATCGCGAGGGAGATTGCAGCATCAAGTGTGGAAACAAGCCACTAATGGTGTCCTTTTTCATGTAGCTGGCAGAACAGTTAACAGAGAAAAACAGTTCTTGGATATTATGGAATATGTCTTATTACACCGTCAGTGTTGCTCGGTGATCGGTGGCGTAGACAATTGACTTGGTAATGGCCTAGACAATTGACTTGAGGGTGGCTTGGACAATTGACTTGCTGATGGCCTAGACTATTGACTTGAGGGTGGCCCAGACAACTGACGTGGACATGGCCCAGGCAATTAATTTGGTGATGGCCTAGACAATTGACTTGGTGATGGCCTAGACTATTGACTTGGTGATGGCCTAGACAATTGACTTGGTGATGGCCTAGACTATTGACTTGGAAATGGCCTAGACAATTGACTTGGTGTTGGTTTAAACATAATTAATTTTCTGAGGTTTGCAACAACGAATTCACATGTAAAAGCTCACCTCAAACGTTCATACATTGGTCGCGGTGATAATGGAATAATCGTTTACAAACATGATGTGTCGGTATAATATATACAAAGTAACGATAAAGAAGCGCGACATGACGTAACAAATTCATAACAAAAGCAATTTAGTAAAATCATTCGGTCATAGCAAACCTACCAGTACGTTCGATATACTTATGAACCGCGCTGAATAGTACGTTATTGAGGTCGAAGGTAATATTAGAGCAGCCGAATAGTAATACTTCGCGGTGGGATTTCCGATCGGGGCCTGAGGATGGGTCAATGTTTATACCATGGTCAGTAAGGAAGGACATGTCCGTCTTGAGAAGTTCACGGGACGATCGGTAAGCTGGACATTGGAGTAAGAAGTGAGTGTTGACTTACACCTAGACTTGGTGTTGGCCTAGAAAATTGACTTGGTGATGGCCTAGACTATTGACTTGAGGGTGGCCAAGACAAATGATTTGAAGGTGGCCTAGACAATTGACTTGAGGGTAGCCTAGACAACTGACTTGGACATGACCCAGACAATTGACTTGGTGATGGCCTAGACAATTGACTTGAGGGTGGCCAAGACAAATGATTTGAAGGTGGCCTAGACAATTGACTTGAGGGTAGCCTAGACAACTGACTTGGACATGACCCAGAGAATTGACTTGGTGATGGCCTAGACTATTGACTTGAGGGTGGCCAAGACAATTGATTTGAAGGTGGCCTAGACAATTGACTTGAGGGTAGCCTAAACAACTGACTTGGACATGACCCAGACAATTGACTTGGTGATGGCCTAGACTATTGACTTGAGGGTGGCCAAGACAATTGATTTGAAGGTGGCCTAGTCAATTGACTTGAGGGTAGCCTAGACAACTGACTTGGACATGACCCAGACAATTGACTTGGTGGTGGCCTAGACAATGGACTTGGAGCTGGCCTAGACAATTGACTTGGTGATGGCCTAGATAATTGACTTGAAGATGGCCTAGACAATTGACTTGAGGGTGGCTTAGATACTTGACTTGGAGGTGGCCTAGACAATTGACTTGAGGGTGGCCTAGATAATTGACTTGGTGATGGCCTAGACAATTGAATTAAGGGTGTCCTAGCTAATTGACTTGGAGGTGGCCTAGACTATTGACTTGAGGGTGGCCCAGACACTTGACTTGAAAGTGGCCTAGACAAAGGAATTGAGGATGGCCTAGACAATTGACTTGGTTGGTGATGGCCTAGATAATTGAATTGGTGATAGCCTGCAGAATTTCCAAGAATAGAACGTAGCCAGTCAGTCGGTACAGAAGCTGAGCACCCCCACCCCCCCCCCCCCCCACCCCCCACATCGCCCCTTGCCCCAGGCCTCATACCCAGTACCATTAGCGGAAGAAGGGGCGTATTGTTTAATGCTCATCACAATATGGGCAGAAGCTATGAAACATTAACTGGGTCCAGGAAGTGGCCGGCAGCGGGCCACAGCGGTAGGCAATTGTTGTACGGCCGGCCGACCAGATGGCCGTCTACATGCCCCGCGGCAAG